>JADRCD010211561.1:0-18041 GCA_019843815.1 Montemys delectorum | reverse complement strand
ATCTATCTATCTATCTATCTATCTATCTATCTATCTATCTATCTATCTATCTATCTATTTTTCTAACTGTCATCTAGCCATTATCCTCCATCTAGCTATGTTTCTACCATCTATACAATAATCAGTGCTATTGAATATTTACCACAGATAAAGCACTGTTTGGTAATTTATTTAAGTTGCCATTTTTGATTCTTAGGTTTGGATTGTTTTCAGAAATAGGTTTTACATTAAGACACAAGCCATGAGTCAATGCTAAAGATAATTATTATTGCCCTTGGGGAAGCAGGACTATAAGTCTATTCCTAATGAGCCTCACTTTGCCTAACACTTACCATATGAAGAATATGATTTGTGGGTTTCTTGGGTTGTTTTCACTTTCTTTGTCATTTAATTCCATGAGAGTGCTGCACACCAAGTATTGGGTTTCTCACGAGGTGGTAGAGTTTTTTCTCATAAAACTACTCCATATTTTAAGGTTGTGAAATTGTGCTTATATTTTAATTTACTATTTTTTTGCCATCTCTGTCTCCGTGTCTCTGGAACATTTAATATGCAACCTGGTAGCATTTCCTTGACATCAGCTCAACAAGGGCATATACCTTTGAAATTCTCGATCTCCTTACCATTTTCAGGATATTTTGCTCCTCTGAAAGGCATTGCCTTTAATGTTCATGTGCTCTGAAGCACTGAGACTGGCTGACTGCCTCAGTTCTGAAGTTATTACCTGTGCCCTGAGGCACAACTGGCTGCCAGGCACTGATACTAGCACCTGAATAGGGGTGCCAGGTTGCAGTAATTGGCTTGTATACTTCCTGCTTGCTATCATAATGAGGCTACACAGGCTTCTTGGCTTCATTCACTCAGTGCTTTTCAGTAGTTGAGTTCTCAGTACCTATAGAATTGATCAAGCAACTGCCTCAGCTTGGTAGAGGAATTTTGGATAGAACAGGCCATTGTAGGCTGGAGAAGAATTCCCCAGTGCAAAAAGTAGTGGCAGTTGATAGGTCAACTAGGGATTCACTAAAATATGGCAAAGGAGGTTTTGGCTTGAGTACTACTATTAGTCTCAAGTTTGTTCTTCCACTGGTAAAGCTGGTAGCCAGTCAAGCTTCATAACTCTCAACATATATTCCATTCAGTGTGTCTTTTGTGTCCTTGTATGAAACTGTCACTATAACCACTGCCAACAATAATACCATTTTTACAGAAAGTAATGTTTATTCCCCATTTACCATATGTAAAAGATAAATCTAAAATTTTTTGTTGGTTTGTTTTGTTTTGTTTCTGGAGACAGGGTTTCTCTGTGTTGCTCTGGCTGTCCTAAAACTCTCTCTCTAGAGCAGGCCAGGGTTGAACTCAAGAGATCTTCCTCGGTCTGGCTCCTGAGTGCTGAAAAGAAAGATGAATCACTACTATCCATCAAATCTAAGAGTTTTAAGAATATTAATTTATTATATTTATAGCAATTTTACAAGGTAGGTATTGTAAATATGCGTATTTTAGAAGCATTGCTAAGAGAATTTTATAAGGACTAGAGATCTTTCTACACTTACTGAGGACCTGAGCTTAATTACTAGCACCTACATGGGAGTTCACAACTGCACGTAATACTAGTTTCAGTGGATCTGATGCCTGTTATAACTTCTATAAGCTCTTACATGTAAATGAGATATATACACTCACAGAAGCACACAAGCACACATACATAAAAATTTAAAAACCTTTAAGAAAAAGTTCCAAAGTAAGCAAGCTAGTATGTGATGATGGTAAACTTCAACATCTTGCCTCTTCTTCCAGTAGTCTTCACTGAGCTGCCCCAGGATAAAGTGTGACATTGCTTGTCTTTCCAGCTCCCATTTGATGCATGTGTTTTTACCCCACCAGCAGCTGCAGCTGATTGAATTAGGGAAATGTAGTATGTATAAGCTGTCTCATTGAAGAGTTCTCAAAAATTTGGAATTAAAAAGACACAACTGTCTTAAGGCTCTAGGATCTCATAGACATGGGCTAAAATCAACAAACTTATATTTCAAAGCCAACAGTAAGGTAAAGCTTGAGGAGCAAGCATCAGAATTAAATACTATTTTAGTGGCAATTTAATCAAGCATGGGTTCCTTGTTACCCTGCACAGTTATAAAGAAGCTAAACAAGAAGGAAGGACCAAGCAGGGAAGCTTAAATCTCACTTAGAAGAGGGAATAAAATTATCAAGAGGCAGACAGAGGCAGAGAATTAAGAGGGACCACGGAGAGAGGAATGGAGGATTCAGGAGCCAGATGTGGGGAAGGAGAAGAGAAATGGCTAGATGGCCATGAAAATGAATGGAAATCTGCAACTGACAGGAGTGAGGAGTTGGGACGGGCATCTCCAGAACGAGACAGAGACCTGGGATAAGGGAGCGACCCAAGAATCAAGGGGAGTGACCTCAAGTTGTGACTAACAACATTGGGGCTATGGAACCTGAAGAGGCTACTCCTAATGTTTGACACAGGAACCCCAGTGGAGCAATAGAGACACCAACCCACCCACAAAACTTTCAATGCAAAATGTACCCTGTCTACAAGAAATGCAAGCAATGGGGAGGGAGCATTGACTGATGGAATGGCCAACCAATAACTGGCCCAACTTGAGACTCATCCCATGGGCAAGCACCAATCCATAACACTGTTATTGATCTCTGTTATTCTTGCAGATAGGAGCATGCTGTCCTTTGAGAGCCTACACTGAGCAGCTGACTCAGATAGATACAGACACCCACAGCCAAACAGTGGATGGAGCTTGGGGACTCTTATGCAACAATAGGAGGAAGGACTGCAGCCTTGAAGGGGAAAGGAACGCCATAGGAAGACAAACATAGTCAACTACATACATGGGCTGGACATAGGCCTTCCTTCTCATATGTAGCCGATGTGTAGTGCAGTTTGACCTTCATGTATATCCTGAGCAACTGGAATGGGGCTATCCCAAAAGCTGTTGCCTGTATGTGGAATATGTTCTCCTAGCTGGGCTGCCTTGTCCGGCTTCAGTGTGAGAGGAAGCACCCAGCCTCAAAGAGACTTGACATGCCAGGGTGAGGGGGATTACCAGGGAGCCCCCATCCACTTAAAGGAGAAGGGGGAATAGGAGAAGGATTGTGAGAAGGAGTGATGGAAAGGGGGCAGTGAGCAGGATATAAAGTGAATAAATAAGAAAATAAAATAAAATTAAGTAATAAAATAAAATAAATAAAAAATAGTGAGTAGGTAGCCAATTTATCAGAATGAGTAAACATCCATTTCATATCAAGGACACAGATGTTTGTGTGTGCAGAAGAGAAAAAAAAAGATGAGGAAATATGTAATGAGTAGAGCCTGTAAAACATTAAAACTTTTCATTGAGAAATACCACTACCCTTCAGGGACCAACTATACTGGCTTTATTTATTGTCATTGGGTTCTCTTAACTTTCCTGTATTGTTCCCAATGAAATACCTGCAATTGTCTTCCTCATCCTGCAACCAAATGATAACTGGTCAAGACATCAATAGATTCTCTAGATTTGATTTGGTAGTTTTATTTGGTCTCAACATTTCATTTTAAAGTGTACTTCCTTGGGAAACTTAAACATAACCTTACATTTCCTTCATGTTTATTGAAACACTATGTTTTCATTTTCTGGGTTCCTTCTTAGTCATGATTTAGATCTTTGCAATTTTTCTTGCAGCCAGTGTCTCTTACCCTACTGTTGACATCCATTCCCTCAAGATTTTTGCAGGCAAAGAACATCTTTATTTCAGTCCATCATTTATGGGGAAAATAGGGACCCAGTTCAAAGAAAAATCTTATTGTAGATTAGGGTACTTCTAAGTTACAGACTTATCATGGGTAAGTGGGTAAGTCAGAGAAAGTGTAGAACTGTGAGATGTAAACATTTTTGTTGATGATTTGAAGTGGAGAGATTGTATCAAGGTTGACAATTGCAATATTTCACTCTTTTCAAATGAAAAAAACTTATTAAAAACCAACCCAATCAATGGAAGCCTGGCATGTGACAAATTTTACCATGCTTTCTATTATTCACATATATAAACTATTGTTTTCTACTGAAAGATCTTTTTTTACCATGCTTTCTATTATTCACTTATATAAACTATTGTTTTCTCCTGAAAGATTTTTTTTTTGGAAAGAATGCTTAACAGTTGAGTTGAGGAAAGGGAATGGTCATAAATCATCATGTGATACTTTATAAAAAATATAATTGCTTATAAATAAAGCTGAATATGATAAATGTTGTATTGATAATAGTTGCTTCAGAACTATGATCTTTTCTTTAAAACAATGTATTTTAGGAATATCTTTATAATTCAGAATAAATTATATTAAAAATAAATGTAAGACACACATGACAGAGGCCATACTGTATTGCTAAATACTTTCTAATTTTCAATGTTCTGATAACTAATGCTTCAATTTATTAATAGCTCTGCTTGTAGCACCAATTTAGCATTGCTTTTAGGTGATTCCACAAAAAATGTGTTAAGTCCTACCTTAAAGCAAGTTGTGTACATGTCCTTAGAAATGATATAGCATGTAATTATACATAATATTTTATAGATTATTTTGTCTTTAATTATACTTATAATACTCTCTCTCTCTCCCTTCCAAATATAGATTTGTGCACACAGGTATGCAAACACACACACACACACACACACACACACACACACACACACACACATTTTATATTTCTCTTTTCAAAAGCAAATGTTGTATGTTTGTAACATCCTGACTAAAACTCATACTACAGAAGCTTCTGAAATTGAGAGCTTTCTGAGTCAGTGGATTCAGAAAATGTTAAAAGAAAAGGAAAAAAAAAGTGTTTCTGAGCTGGGCAGTAGTGGCGCATGCCTTTAATCCCAGCACTTGGGAGGCAGAGGCAGGCGAATTTCTGAGTTCAAGACCAGCCTGGTCTACAGAGTGAGTTCCAGGACAGCCAGGGCTACACAGAGAAACCCTGTCTCAAACAAACAAACAAACAAACAAACACACAAAAAATCTTTCTCTACTTATCTAATTTGCTTCCTGATATACCTACTTATTTAGCCCTGTTTGGGGGAGGGAAAGAGAGAGAGGAGGGGGGAAGAGGAGGAGGGGAAGGGGAAGGAAGAGGATGGGGAGGATGATGATGATGACAACAATGACGAGGAGAAAGATATTGCAAGCAAGTATTCTCTACCAAACCATGGCATGCAATGTAATTGGTTCCCTTGAAAGATGGACAATGAACACTCAGCATGTCTACTAACCAGAAAACAAGTCATGTTGCTGTCCGTCATGCTTAGAATTTACAGGAAGTACCCTCACTTGACCAAGTTCGCAATTCCAAATAGCAGCCACCTTTATTACACTAAATTGAGTCCTCTTGTGGGTCATTAAGCTAGCATTGATAATAATCTCTGTGCCTCCGATAGGCAACAGTGCTCAGAGTTTCTGGGTCCCAACCTTTTAGCCTCAAAGTCTTCCTATGACTACTTTTTAAAATTCTGTCTTCTTTAATTCTCCTTTTCTCTGCTAGGGGGATTTAAAATTGTTGGAATCCTTACACCCTTCTAAATTTATGAAGCCTTGCCAATAATTGGTCAAATTGTAGGCAGCCTGGATCTTTCTCTGTCGTGATTCAGAATTTCCCAAATAACTTTAGGAAATGTGAACAATTACAGGGCTGAGGGGGATATCTCAGTGGATGAAGTACCTACTGAAAAAGAATGAGTACCTTTTTTCTGATTCTCTGTATTAACATACAATTAGAATGTAGTGAGCCTAAAGCCCTAAGGCTAGAAAAAATGGACTTCCTAGGGCTACCCGACCAGCCTGTCTAGCCAAAATGTCAAATTCCATGCTTAATGAGAGACTCTGCCTCAAAAATTAAGGTGTACCACAGTAGAAGAAAAACAACTGATATCAAACTCTGGCCTCTGTATTCTGATGAGTACATCCACACATACATACATACATATACTACACATACACACACACACACACACACACACACACACACACACACACACACACACTCTCTCTCTCTCTCTCTCTCTCTCTCTCTCTCTCTCTCTCTCTCTCTCTCTTTCTCTCTCTCAAACCAAATATAGGTTGCTATTAGTTTGCAGTGGTAGTGGGTGGGGTGGACACAGTGACCAGGCAACAAAATAAAGTATTAGTCCAACATCCATTTCTTTTGGATGTTTAATGTATTTCATGACCACCAATTTGTTAACAAAATTGACATCCTATAGTGTTCCAACTAATTTGTATTGGCAAATCTTTAAATATGTAGTACACCACAGATGTAGCAGAAAATAGTGACCTATGGAATTATATCCAATTATATATAATAAAAGATATGCCATATAAGATTCATAAGGACTTATTGATAATACTCTTTTTGGATATTTTCTATATTTACATTTCAAATGTTTTCCCCTTTCCAGGTCTCCCCTTCAGAAACCTCCTATCCTACTTCCCCTCCCCCTGCCTCTATGAGGGTACTCCCCCACCAATCCACTCCCATCTTCCCACCCTGGCATTCCCCTACACTGAGGCATTGAACACCCCCAGGCCTAAGGGTCTCTCCTCCCATTGATGCTATACACAACCATCCTCTGCCACATATGTGGCCAGCACATGGGTCGCTCCATGTGTATTCTTTGGTTGGTGGTCTTGTCCCTGGGAGCTCTGCAGTGTCTGATCTGTTGACATTGTTGCTCCCTCCATGAGGCTGCAAACCCCTAGCGCTCCTTTAGTCACTTCTCCAGATAATGCTCGTATTTAAATATTCCTTAGAGAATACATTGCCATTTTGTAAATTGAAATTCCCACTTTGAAAAGATAGAATTGGGGTGAAGATTTTCTTGAACCTGTTTGAGAACACATAGGTTATTTTTCTGGGAGGACTCCAGCCTGGTTTGTATCTAGTTCTGGACCCTTATATCAATGCCATTTTGCTCCTCAGATAGAAAATTCATTTTTATATAACTAAGAGATATGTAAGACCTAAGTGCCATGAGAAGGAATTATCCGAGATTCTGTAAAATGAGAGAACAAATGCATTTAACTTTAGCTAAGTCTATTGTCTAACTTTTCATACACCCTCCCACTGGCTTCACTGATGCAGAGGAAAAGATTTTCCAGCTTTGTTGTTATGAGCTAAATGTAGGACTTCAGAAAGGTGAAAGCACATGCATCTCATTGCTACTAACAGGGCTGGGGGAAAATATCACAATTTTCACCAGAAAGCTTTGTTCCTAGACTATCTGAATTCAAAATTAAGTAATAGTATAAAATAAAAAGAAAGAAAAATGGATTTCTAACTTGACAGTTCCAAGTAGCACAAGAAGCACTAGGCTTATTACATGAAATTAAAGCATAGGAAAGTGAGGTTCTTGGCATTGTAGGTGATGTTCCTAAGGAAGTTTTCCTACGTTTGAAGATGATAATTTCTTCTTAGTACTCACTCTGATGGCAATCTCCATTAACATGAAGCATTTTAAGGTGGCAATCCCAAAGCAGTAATTGTTTTGTTAACTTCAGGTCATAGTTATAATATAAAATATTAATAAATCTTTTCAAACTTCAGAGTTTGCAGTATGTTTAAATAACATGTTTTATAGCTTGTAATACTTCGGGGACTAAGTCATATTGATAGTTATTTGTGCAATTAACTTGTCAAAGATGCCAAAACCCAAATTCAATTGAAGCAGCTGTTTACTTATTTATTTATGTAACACCCAGCAATAACTATTTGCTTTCACTTTAATAAAGTTCAGTGTTTTAAATTAATGATACTTTGAAAAAACAACCATTAAGAAAATTAATCTCATATTTCTGTTTCCTTGCCTTCAAAATTATAGGATTGAGTTCCAGTATAGTTTAAAATTTGCTTTTTAATATGCTATATACAAGAGTATATAGTGGTTTCTTTGTTGAAGAAAGCACTTTCAGTCCCCTGTTATGATATATAACACATAGAACTGAATCCTTAATAATTAAATTAACTATTTAGTAAAAACTCTGTGACTAATTTCACATATCAGTTTCCTGGGTCGAGGAAGAGCAAAATGAAGCAGGAACTTGATATATGACAATAAAACATCAATCTAAACACAAATTATTTTTATGTAATTTGTTACCTGTACTAGGGTACTCAATATTATTTATACTATATATTGACATAGCAATATTATATCTAATTTTGGAACATCCAAGGTTAAGAAATTAGTTAGGGCCCTTCTCTTTATCAGCCAAGAGAGATTATGATGCTGTAAAGTGTAAAAGGGGAATAATTAGTGAGAAAGTGTTAATCTAGGGTGTGGAGGAGTGATAACAGGGCAGAAGAAATATATAGGAATGGGTAGATAACACCAAAGGCTTTCAAGAAAATCACATTGGAACCTACTACCATGAACGCTTCCATATTCTACATATAGTTATCCAGTTAACCAGTATCATTTATTGAAGATGCTATCTTTACCCAATGTTAATTGTTGGTCTCTTTGTCAAAAACCAAATGGCTATTGAGTATAGGCTTATATATGTGCCCCCAATCTCATTCCACTGATCAATGAGTCTATTTTTATGTAAATATGTGCTGTTTTATTTATTATTTTTATTTAATTTTAAGAAACATATTAAAAACAAAACAAAAAACAAACCCTGTATCTTCTTCCCTCCCCCTGCTCACTAACCCACCCTCTCCCACTTCCTGGCCCTGGCATTCCCCTACACTGGGGCATAAACCTTCACAGGGCCAAGGGCCTCTCCTCCTATTGATGACCAACTTGGTCATCCTCTGCTACATATGCAGCAAGAGCCCTGAGTCCCACTATGTGTGCTCTTTGGTTGATAGTTCAGTCCATGGGAGCTCTGAGGGTACTGGTTAGTTCATATTGTTGTTCATCCAAAAGGGCTGAAATCCCTTCAGCTCCTTGGATCTTTTCTCTAGCTCTTTCATTGGGGACCCTATCCTAAGTCCAATGGATAGTTTTAAGTCTCTACTTCTGTATTAGTTGGGCACTGTCAGAGCCTCTCAGGAGACAGCTATATCAGGCTCCTGTCAACCAGCACTTGCTGACATCCACAATAGTGTCTGGGTTTGATAATTGAATATGGGAAGGATTCCCAGGTGGAGCAGTCTCTGGATTGTCCTTCTTTCAGTCTCTGTTCCATAGTTTGTCTCTGTAACTCCTTAGATGGGTATTTTTATCCCCCCTTCTAAGAAGGAACAAAGTATCCACACTTTGGTCTTCCTTCTTCTTGAGTTTCTTGTGGTTTGTGGATTGTATTTTTGGGTATTCTGAGCTTCTGGACTAATATCCACTTATTAGAGAATGCATGTCATGTGTGTTCATTTGTGATTGGGTTACCTCACTCAGGATGATATTCTCCAGATCCATCCATCTCCCTAAGAATTTCATAAATTCATTGCTTATATATGTGCCTTCAATCTCATTCCACTGATCAATGAGTCTATTTTTATGTCAATATGTGTTGCTTTATTACAGGTCTGAAATATACCTTGAAATCTGTGTTGGTCTTACCTCCAGCTAGAATTTTTTTTTTTTTTTTTTTTTTTTTTTTTTTTTTTTTTTTTTTTTTTGGTTTTGTTTTGTTTTGACGATCATGGTTTTTTTGTATTTCTATATGAAAGTTAGGATTTTCTTTCAATTTCTGCAATGAAGTATGTTTAAATTTTGATGTGGATTGCATTGAGTCTGTAGATTGCCTTGGCACAGTGGCTATAATCATGAACTTGATATTCACAATCTATCGGTAGTAGAAAACTTTATAACAGGCCAATCCAATGAATGAGATAGTGGTGGGCAGGAGGTCTCTGGCAACTAACCAAGGGGCTTTGTGCTGGCTCAAATTAGAATGAACCTTGAAAATACAAAGCTTGTCAAGTAATTCAAGGCTGTGATCTGAGGCTCCATATTTACAGATGTTATAGGAAGTTTCCTACACAATTCTATTTCTTATGTCTGAAAGCTCAGTTTAGGTCTTTGTGCAAGGTGGGTGTGATACTGCATCATATGAGAAAACTAGAATCACTCCTGAGGTGGAAGTACAGGATGCTGTCACCATGGCTAGCAGATCATCACTACCTGTCAAGAGCCATCCAGGAAAGCCTGAAAACTAGCAGGAGATATTCCTGAGAGGGATTAAAATCTACAGTGAATTTTCTCTTGAAGGCAAGACCCAGGAAATTTTGATGTTAGTAAAAATTCCTGCTATTAATATGCTTTTCCCATTATTGTTAAATACATATAACAAATCATTAGGTATTAGCCCATTCTTTTGAGTGATCTCTTCAGAACAATGAAGATTTACTGTCTTGTAGTGATGCTACATAGACAAATAGGTGATTTCTTAATTTGTAATGATGATCCTATAAGAATCCCTAAAATCATCATAATTATTAAGCTCTTTAATAATAGGACTTCTATGAAATCTTCAAGAGGACTTCAATGAGACCTCTAATGGTCTTCAAGTGTCATGAATTAGTTTCTTCTGAGATAGCAAGCAGGCATCTACTACTCAAAGCACATTCCAAGAGGGTGTAAAACCATTAATCAACCGTCACAAAAAGGGAACTAAGGATTTACTATAGGTGCAAAGACATAAAGTAAAATATTGACTGGGTTGACCTATACATAACTTCACTAATATTTAGTCACAAAAGTTATTGTTTTTAACTCTCCATGAACATTTAGATCTGATAACAGATGATGAGGCTTTCTGTTGTAAACTTATTTGATTTATGATTTGAATTTATATGTAAACTTTGATGACTTTTTTGCCATGTGATCATGTATTCTGAAATATGTATAAATGCTGAAGACAGAGAGGAATAACACATATCCCCCTTTTCTTAGAAGCCCCTTTCCCCTTTTTCTTAGAGAGCTTTCATAGGAAACTTTTTAGAACTTAGAAATAAAAGCTAAAACCCCTTTTCAAAGTGTCCCTTTTTCTTCCTGAGACTTCAACTAGCAGGCTATGAGATAGAGTCCTTCAGTTCCTTTAGAGATAGAGCAAAGGTTACTTTGCTTAATCACCTGCTGTTTTAGGATAAGGTGCTAAACAGTTTCTTGCCTCAGAGGAACTCAGAAGGCAGGTCAGCTGCTGACTTAGTGACTTAGTGACTTAGATAAGATAGGTCAAAGTTTTATTATTAAACAGAAACCTTAAATATCTCCCCCCCCTCTGCCCACTGACTCTTCCCCATTGTTAGCTTATCTTCAAGAGAGAAGTATCTGATTCACGCTTGCTACCACCATGAACACTGGGTGGAAAATAGTGTGACTATACTTTCTTTCAGGAAACTCGGAGCAAAGTCTCTTTCTGTCTAGTTCTGGCTTCCTCAGCCCTATCTAACTTAAAATGGCTAGCTTGTAAATTCATTACATGCATATCTTCCTAAGACACAAGTTGCTCTCTGGAGGGAAGTGGTGTTTCCTATGAAATCTTGTGCTCTCTAATATGAAGGCAGCCTATATTGAATATCTGAAAACTTTTGACTGCTCCCATGATTGTATTAGACAGAACTGTTTATTCAGTTTAATAAACACCTCACATTCAATCTGTATAGATCACACTTTCAAGACACGCATCCCCCAAATTTCTTAATATCCGAGATCCTTAAAATAAATAACAGTAATATATACAGTTGTAACCTTAATAAACGACTCAAAAATAAGATCCAGGCATAAAGACAGCAGAAAAATGCAATAGTATAGTCACATTCATCATCAAATATCTCTTACAGTGTTGAGAGTTTGCAGTATTAGTGGTATGGATATAAGTATTTCGTGGAACACTGTCAATGGTCCCTTATTTCACTGAGATGTTTCTGAAACTTAGAAGTGACAAATTAATAATTTAATTAATAAAACTTTTTATTTAAGAAATTGCAAATGATAATTCTTACAAATTTTATATTTCCTGAAGATATTTTCATCCAATTAAAACTTTGGTAATGTTACATCTGATAAGATGATCAGTTCAATCTGTACAGCATGCTTTAGAAAAAAAAGATCAGTTGTTTTAATATACCTTCTTTTCTTAGCCAACAAATACCTGTCTTTAGCTATGAAACTAGCAATGAATGTATTCTATTGTAACCCTTAAGCATAACATATTTTCTTTGATTATTTGCAAAGGAGTCTTTCAATTGAAGGGGAGGAAACCCTTGGAGATCTGAGTCTTCAGATCCATTGAGTCTTTCAGGTATAGAATAAGATCATCTGTTAAGTGCTGATCATCTATCATTCTTGCAAATTCAAATAAAACAGGACTCTGACCACCCACATGACTGAAAATCTTTAAATCACATTTTTAAGAGGTACCAGTAGATAAAGAGTTTCAAGGAAGTCAGAAAGATACTGGTCCCTTTACACCCCTTTTTGATCCAGCTTGGATATTAACCTAATGGCAAATATCAATTTCTAAAAATTTTAAAAAAGTACCTGGTTCAAATATTATGGGTTCTCCTACTTTCATATTTATGCCCATACATGAACCAAACTGTGAATATGGGAGAATGGGATAGACTGTGTCTGTCTTTCTGTTTCACTTTAGGAAGAAAAGGGCTTCTCTAGTTTAGATGACTTAGGTAAACAGAATGGGTGATTACTCAGAGCAACATTACAAGCATCTTAGCAGGAATAGGTTTAATGAGTACTTGATATCCAAATCACTGATCTGTACTAATACATCACATGTTTTTAGTCTTTCCAAAACATCTATGAAAGAGTGTGACTTATTAGCATATATTACAAGAAAAGGAAGCAGAAGTAAAACTGTTAAAATCACACTGGATTTATAGACAGAGCTGAGCTTTAAATATAGTGTAGAGGAATTTTAATCCAGCAACTTGTCTACTCTGCCTGGAATACCGACACATCTTTAGTACATACCTTTAATCCCAAACAATGTAGTTAAGGACAATTTATAGAAGAATGCAGCCATGTTTAGAATTACATCTAATTGAGGGTCAGACTAAGTGAGGAATCAGAGAAAGATTTGACAGCATGAGTCAGAGATGAGATGCAATCAGGAAAGAAAAGGTTTTTAAGAGCAGACAGGGAGAGAAAAGTCAGTTCTATTTAGTGAGTTGGGAGTCAGTTCAGTTTCGTTCAGGCAATGCAGTGGAGTTTAATTAAGTTAACCATCTGAGTTTGGCTGAGTTTAGTGCAGGTAAGAAGAAGCAATTGAAGCCAGAAAATAAGAAGCTAGAAATTTGAGCAAATTGCCAAAGTTATTTTAAGCAGAGCAACTCAGTGAGAGGCTGAGAGAAGCCAGATTGAATCAGTCAGCTTGGAGAGGAATTTGAGCCAGAATAAATGAATTGATCTAGGCAGCCAGAGTTCAGAAGTACTAGAAAGAGTGATCTTATTCAGCAGTAAGCTTCAGAGACAACAGTTGCAGCAGGTGAATAATAGTTATGTTTACACATAGCATTGTTTGAATGCAGATTCTTGGTCTCCAGTTTTCTGTATAAAATGTCACACACAGTGTTTACACACACACACATACACACACACACACACACACACACACACACACACACACACAAATACTCTTTCTGATGTAGGATCATAGTAGTTCCAAGTGACATTCTGACTTGCACATGAAGTCAAACACACTCAAAATGATCCTTTGATATGTTTAGAACAAATTTAAAAAACTAAAAAAAGACCATGTAAATAAAGGGTAGATATACGCCCTGGTTAGTTTTTGCCAACTTGACAGGGACCTAGACATATCTGAGAGAAGGAACTGAAATTGAGGAAAATGCCTTCATCCAGGTTGCTTATAGGCAAGACTGTAAGGTATTTTCTTAATTAGTGGTGCATGTGGGAAGGCCCACCTTACTGGCCATGGTGTCACCTTCCAGTAAATGGTAAGAAGTTCTATATTAAAGAATGCTATGCAAATCATAAAGACAAAGTCCATATGCAGCATTTCTCCATGGCCTCTGCTTCGGTTCCTGCCTCAGGTTTGTACTGAACTCCTGCCCTGACTTATCGTCATGTTGGGCTATAAATATAAGCCCATCCTTCCTCAAGTTGATTTTATGTTTGCTTTTTTTTTAATCACAATAGAAACCCCAACTAAGACAACATACTAAATTGGAAATTTTCTACAATTTGGTAGTTGAAGATGGAACCACTTGCTTGCTCAGTCTAAACTCCAAGCCTTAAAACTTCACACTGTTCTGTCCAGTGACATCATTTGCCAATTTCCCTATCTTTATCAGCATATTTTACTCATTATTATGAACATTACTTTTTATCTAGACAAATGGTTTGATTGTTCATTAAAGGAACTTTTCCCAAAGCTTATCGACTCTTCCATGGAAGGCATCAACACATGGCATCATAGACTAAGTATCTCATCTTATAGCACCTTGTTATACCCCCTGACATTTAAAACTTAATTAATCAATGTATTTATTTATTTATTTATTTATATCCTAAATGCTGCTTTCATAACAAAGTCTCTGTATTGAAAACATTTAATTTCTGGTAAATTTTCACCTTGTCTTCTCCCATTTGACACCATAAATGCTTTGTATTTTTTCTATCAATGAACTGTGATAATCCCTATAGTCTAGAGGCCAGCAAATATTAGTGATACTGATGTTTGAAGGACTAAAAAAAATCCCTTCTAAATTATATATAAAATTGAAACACATGGTAGCTATTAAGAGAAGGGAAGACTAATAAAAGAGCCTGATGACTCTGTGGAGCCAAGCAGACTGCTTTTTTGGATAGTTTAGATAGAGTACTTGAGTGCCACTAGAAATTCACCAGGTCATAGTAGATAATAATTTTTTTTTTGTTTGAGACAGGGTTCCTCTGTGTAGCCCTGGCTGTTCTGGATCTCACTCTGTAGACCAGGCTGGCTTCAAACTCAGAAATCTGCCTGTCTCTGCTTCTTAAGTGCTGGGATTAAAGGCGTGTGCCACCACTGCCTAGCATAATAATAATCTTTTATTAATAAATTAAATGCAAAATAAATTCTTCCAAAAGATTGTTGTGTTTTGAGGAGGAAATGTGTTTGTGGAGGTGTGGGAGTTGGTGGAGCTGAGTGTTCAGAGCATCAACAATGAAAACTCTATAGCCGTTATCTGATTGTGTCAACATTGTCTGGCGTGTCAAGTTCATTCTCAAGATTGCTTATCCATCTGTGTAAATTATTTATTTTAGGAAATCAGCTATGAGAATGGAATTAGAACTATGACTAGGTACTGATATTCACTTGTCTGGCTTTTGAAATTGTAAATGGAAGTTTAGAATTCATGCTGGAGATAATGGAGATAATGGAGATAATGAACAAGTAAGTTAGACTATAGGCTCATTGCTACAACATTCCTTGTCCAAATAAAAGAAAGCTGGATCTTCTCAGTCATGTGCAAGTGCTTTCTGGTTGTAAGAGTTAGTTAAGATTTCACTTTCTAAAAACAATGTAAAATGAAACAAATCAACAGAGATAAATCAATGGGTGAGTGCTTATGTGAAAGAAGTGGAATGGCCACATTGTGTACTGGGTACACTGAATAACTCATTGTCCAGTAAAACTAAGATTTTTAGCATCTATAACAGTGGTTCTCAACAGTGGTTCTGAATGTTGGAGATCTTTAGACTGTTCCTCATGGGGTGACCCTCAAACATCAATTTACACTTGTTGCTACTTCATAACTGTAACCTTGCTATACTGTCATGAATCAAAATGTAAACATCTATGTTTTTCAAAGGTCTTAGGCAACCCCTATGAAAGGGACTTTCAGATCCCAAAGGAAATTTGACCCACAGGTTGAGAGTCACTGAACTAGAGTATCAGCATTTTATTTTTAAGAAATTTGATAATGTAAATACTATAGATAATTCTGAACTTCATGAAGCCCATGGCCTACTTATCTTTATGTTGAAGCCCAAAGCTATGAAAAGCACAGCTATCTCTGTTGCTGGTGTGATACGTTGTTTTTTATAAATAAAGTTTTACTAGAAAGCAGCACACCCATACCTCCCTCAAAGGCAAATTTATCATTTTATTATAGAAACTATATAGTCCATGCAGCTCAAAATATTTATTTATTTATTATTTCTTTATGAAGATGCTAACCAGCCTTCGGTCCATCTTCTTGATGTTTCACATGTGTGCCATAAGCCAGCAGATTTTCTTGAAAATACAGCAGACAAGGCTGTAATTCAGATCTATTAATTTACTTCAGTAATTTATTATTATTATTATTATTATTATTATTATTGTTGTTGTTGTTATTGTTAATACTTTTGCTATTGTTATGTTGTGTGCATGCAGACATGTTCACATGTATACACATGCGTGCACACAAGCACACATACAAACACACATATACACACATGTGCACATGTAAGAGAAAGAAATCAATGTAGGGTGTTAGAGTATTAGTCCTAGGAGCTGTTTGACTTAGTTTTTGAGGCAGCGTCTCCCCTTCACCTCAGATTTGACTACTAAGCCAGAGCCCTGGAGATCTGCCTGTCTCTGTCTCCTCAGCATTAGACAAGCACGTATTACTGTACAAGGCATAATTTTGTTTATAAAATACTTGTTCAGGGTCATACTCAGGTCTTCCTGCTCTAAATGCAAGCACATAGTTAATCAATATTCTGAGCTGGTACAGGTGGTATTTATGAAACTGAAGAAAAATAGAGCCTGAGTCTTAGTCTAGTTAACACTGTTCAGAATCAATGTGTAGCTCCTAAAGTCAGTCAACAGACATTTACTTTATGTGTCAGTTACTTGGACTGTGGCTGATTCTGAATTGGTTCTTGTCCTAAGGAATTTAAAATTCATTCAGGACAAAAACAATAACTATGAGGAAAAAACAGTTGAGGATTGTGTAACTGAGCACCTGATGACACATTGGATGTATTTTGCAGATGGCTAGTGATGAAGCAAAAATTGTATTGGAATCTGAGAGGAACAGGAAAAATGCATCAAGTAGGCTTTGCATCGCTTAGTGTGGTATCTCAGCTATGGTTCATAAATACAAAACTGAGGAGTGAAATGGCCCTCAGAGATGGGATATGCTCAGAGAAATGCTTCCAAGGCTCTTGGCAAAGCTGATAAATGCATGAGCACACGTGTTTTTATGGCAAGTAAATTAGGCTGTAAATCAGAGAACAAAAGAGAAAAATGAGCATTCCAGCAGTTAAGATGTGACAGGAAATACCTGAGCAGTCTCTGATAAGATAATTGATAATGATGTGGCGAATTAAATATCTCCAGTGGAATTAGCTACAACAAATCTCATCTTTTTCCATGTAAAATGTTAATTTCATAAGAATAAAGCAATTAGGAAGTCACAAACCTACTGCCTTTTGTTTTTGCCACAGAGCTGTTTGTAAGCATTTAATTTAGTGCTCTAGTGTCAAATGCTTTTTATCTTACAATAGGCACTATTTCTCAGAAAATTCAGATGGGTTTTTACTTCTTGGATGACTTGTTATTTAATACAGTTAATAATATTCAAGAAAAACTGAAAAACTATTCATTAAAGAGTCTACACCAATCTATTTTTTTAAAGGACTGAGACTATAATTTTCATTTAGAGTGTAAAAGTCACAAGCTTTGTCTAGTTGGTTGGAACTTTTCTGACTTATGGTGAAAATCATCTTGTTGCTTTTATATCCACAACATCAGAGACGAGACATGGGCCTTAGACAGTATGTCAGAGTGATGAATTTCATAGCTTTAGAATGATTGAAGCACAGATGCCAATAGGCTGATGTTTAAGAGTCTAAGATTTTCAAGAGTGCCTAGTTTCCCAATATTCTGGTTTTACTCACTATGAAAATTTGAGGGTTGAGATAACAAGGAGAAGAGCTGAGGATGTCAATTTATATCAGGAGAGGTTTTTATGTTGTGAATGTGAAAGACAGGATGGGAACATTTTAGTATAAAGAGATTACAACTATTCCTGTATTTCAATGTGTGTGTGTGTGTGTGTGTGTGTGTGTGTGTG
>JADRCD010211560.1:0-16191 GCA_019843815.1 Montemys delectorum | reverse complement strand
TTCCTTCCTTCCTTCCTTCCTTCCTTCCTTCCTTCCTTCCTTCCTTCTTTCCTTCCTTCCTTCTTCCTTCCATTCATTTTGTTTGTTTGTTTGTTTTTAAATAAGAAAAGAGTCAAGAGTGAAAAGTTCTCATGGCCTCAGCCTACCACAAATATGTGGCTGAGTATGAAAGGCTGCTGCTGAGTAGCACAAATCAGCTTTCTCTTTCTGGAGACAGTTGGGGTACTGTTGTGTCTACCCACATGTGTCAGGAACAGAGTAGCATTTCAGAGCATTCCTTTTATGCATAGCCCCAGTGGTGTGTTAGTGATATTTCCTGACTTGATTAAAAGTCACAGAAATGATTTCACCTGAAATATTTTCATGCTACATCCCCTTTGAGGAATTGTGCTCAGCTTCAGTTAGCTTCATTGATGAGACGAGACGTGAGTAAGAAAGTGATAAGAACACAAGAAAAGAGTGTGTATTTCTTCACAATAGAGAGTTCCAGAAACTGGATAACTGGTAGTATAACTTGGATGGAAGAGATGAAGACTAGTGTCTCTCAGTCTGACTATCTTGCTCTTTGAAACAATGGCCCTCAAAGAAATGATCATTTCTTAGGAATCTCAGAAAGAAGAAAGAAAGAATATTTTTCTTTCCCCAGACACAGGGGAACTTGCATGTTACAGAGAGATTGCACACAGTGCTAACACCTTGTGAGATCACCATACAGGAAGGAATGGCTTAGGGGGGCCTAGCCACACCTTCACTGAGAGTGCTGACACATGCATGGCCCTGGCCCTCCTCACACTCACTTTCACTTCGGGACCCAGAGCAAGGGCTTGTGGAACACTCTGTACCTTTGTCCCTCTTCCCAGCATAGCCTCGTTGATCAACCTCTTTTTTTCCTGCTTCTGCTATTAACTTACATCTTTTAATTGGCTCACCAGGGACAGGTGGTTAAACCTAGCTTGGAACCGAGGCTATGACCCCCACCCCACCCCCAACTTCGATAACAGTGGGAGCCTGGAAAATCACTTACTGTTCGTCTGATCTGCTCTTGATGTACATGGCCAAACGTCCTCAGCATACTTGTATTCCTTCCCAAAATGTTTGAGCTAGGTTCTTACTATGAGCACATTCTCGACATTGTTGAGGCCAGAATCATCTTGGCTGCCAAGGTGTTTCATATGACTATGGAATGTTAGTACAAAATGGTTAGTAGGAACTAACATGGCTGGCTGGATGTCTCAGTGTGTTAGAGCACTTGCTGCTCTTGCACAGGAGCTGGGTTTAGTTCCCAGAACCTACCGACAGCTCATGGCTGTCTGTAGCTCCAGTTCAGGGGGATCCTACACCCTCCTCTGAGGTCAACAGACATACATTAGAGCAACTGAGGTCAACAGACATACATTAGAGCAAGCCACTTGGACACATGAATTTTTTAAAACTTTAAAACTGTGTTTAAAAGGAGAGGTTAGCACTCCCTTTGTCTTCCTAGATTAACCCAGGAACCTGTGGATTCTCTCTCCACCCTACATGGCTCCCAAAGAAACCCATTGAAACTGGGATTCCATCTAAACCTTCCCAGGACTACAAGTCCTTAATTTCAGGGATAGGAACTTTGTCGGAGCCTGGAGAACTGTGTGAGATCCGCATAATTCACTCTTTCCTGCAATTTCTCAAAATGGCATTCTTCCCAAGAGGTTCTCTCACCCTTGTCCTGAACACACACACCCCATAGATAATAACTTTAATTAGTAAGAATATACAATGTAAGCTATAATTTAGCAGGATTAAAGGAGTGATTGGTTTTATTAAATTAAAACAAATGGGTCCCAAGACCACTCTTTTGCCTACCAAGTTTATTTTAGTCTGTCTTCTGTATTAGAAAAGGACCTATTTATTAAACATTTTTGAAGATTAAAAATGTAAAAACAGGACACGTAACTCTCACCTATGAATGTGCCACTCATAGACTCCCTAGCTTACCTTGAGCTTCAGAATGCTGGCAAGTTAGCCTGATGGTTTTCCAACATTCCTCTAAGCAAACTCAGGCCTGATGTTAAAAAGAGCATGACATCAAATTGCAGGAACAGGCAGGCTTGTTCGCAGCTCTTCTCTTTCCCCTTTCTCATTATCTTCCAGAGCCCGTACCTCCTGTTGGGATTCCCGACATTCTTGGTAAAACTCCTTTTTTCATGTAGCCTGAGGCATCAAATGAAAACCCACCACCAGGCTTTGCAGAGCATAAATAGGAGGAAAGCCTCAAACCTGGCATGAACCCGATGTTCATATCTCTCTTAGCTTGAAAGTTACGGTCAACAGCTATTGAAATGTTAGGCTCTCGGGCCAAAGGACTTCTCCTATGGGATATTTTCTTTGTACTCTGAGAGGTCCCACCACACAACTTCAAACCGCAGCTCTCCCGGGGGATGAAGAAATGTAACTGTTGTGTAAGCAGAAGCTCGAGAGAAGCCCTGCTGCATCTCACAATAGCTCAGTGCCCAATTGATGCAGGGACACTTGGGTGTTCTGAACTTGTGAGACTTAATGCCTGTGTTACTTATGTCTCTGCCACTGTGATGAAACACCACAACCAACACAACCAAGTTTATTTGGGCTTATGGTACCAGATGGCCAGAGTACAGATGTTGTAGCAGAGACTGCAGAACTGCAGGCAGGGTGGCTAAAACATCCAGCTGAGGGCCCACATCTCAAACCGCAAGCAAGATGCACAGAGAGTGAACTGAGAAGGATCCAAGTCTTTAAGCTCCCCGAGCCTCCAGTGACACACTTCCTCCAACAAGGCCATACGGCCTCCAAAGAGCGTCGTCAACTAGGGACCAGGTCTCCATCTCAAATGCCTGAGACTATGGGTGATACCTCATTCAAACCACAATGCCTTCTCTATAATTCACATCATACCAGAAATTATCTTAAATGGAAACCTAAAACAGAGACAAAACTGCACCCCCCCCCCCAATTTGGACAGCTCAAGAGCATGGCTTCAGTTGCATTGATACACACAAAATCCTAAGTCCCATTCTACGCAATATTATCGGCTGTTTTTCTATGACCATATTTCTAATCTAACAGGGAGCAAGGAATTCCAGCGGGGGATGATACTAACACAAACCAGCTCTGGGTATATGTAAGAGTTGTCTGTTTTTCTCTAGTGTGCCCCTTCTGAATCCCATCCTAGCTAGAAGCCTCACCAGAGGGTTGAAATAATAAGCCCAGTTTCATGAGTAAGTCATTGACATCAAAGCCACATGGCTTGTGGGGGACTGTGCTACCGACGTTTTGCTTTGTAACCATTTATATGCATATTCCTGGAACAGTAGAGCACTCAGCCTCTACCAGAGACACCTCTTTTGGCTCAAGCAACAGTTGAAACAGGGGCCCTATAACTGGCCAGATTGCTGGAAGTAAATGACTGCTGAATACTTGGTCTCCAAGAAGACGTCTGTGTCAGCCCCTCTGAAGGTTTATGGGAATCTCAGGATAGGGAGGGTGTGCTGGGACACTGTCTTCTGACTATAGTACACCCAGTGCTGTCACCAACAGTCAGCAGCTGGCAGCCTAAATAGAACAAGCAAGACAGACAGACAGACAGAAGGAAATGGGGAAGGAGAAAGAAAAAAGAAAGGAAGAAATAAGGAAAGAAAGAAAGAGAAAAAAAGAGACAGAGATACAAAGAAAAACAGAAAGAAGAGAGGAAAGAAAGAGAGGGTGAGGGAAAGGAGGAGGAGCATGAGATAGGAGCTGGACTTCTTGGAAGAATGAGGGGTAGGAGTGAGTGGAAGGGGTGAGAGCAAGTCGTGGGCTGACTGTAATCATGCTGTATTGTTTACAAGTATGCCACTGCTGAACATTTTCACAAAATTAAAACTTCTTTAAATTTCCCCTTCCACCCCCCCTTTCAGAATAAGGATGGGTTGTTCACAATAATCAATTTCACTTTTCCCTTTTCTGTATCAGGCCCAGTGGCTCCCCTGGCCACGTGGGCATCCTAGGCATGACCCGACCGACCACTTTCCTAATTAGTTTGCAATACTCCTCTGCCTGCAAATGAATTATGGTAAGAAGGCCAGCAGCAGCAGCAGCGGCGGCAAGGTGTCAATCAGAAGCATTTCCTTAATGGTCTCCTTCAAATGTCTCATGCGCACAGCAGTCTGATTGCATGTGTGCAGGGAGATGCTTGTAAGTGGCATTCTGACATGCGCAATATGTTGGAAGAGAAAGTCACATGCCAGGAAAGTGAAATATATGGACGGGAAGAGCTATGTCCTCCAAGAGGCATTCCCATCTGTTCCTTATACACAAGGGGGACATCAAGTTTTCGATAAAACAGCCTACAGCAAGAAATGCAGGAGAGATAAAAATGGCCCAGGGGAGATGGCTCAGTTGCTAGAGGACTTGCGTTTGATCCATCGCTATGTAAAAACCAGTGCCCAACTGGAATTCCAGTTGTGGAACTCCAGGAAATGGGGACAGAAGCTCACTGGCCAGGCAGCCTAGCCAAGTCAAGGAGCTTCAAGCTCAGTGGGAAAACGTGTGCCAAAAACTAAGGTGGAGGGCAATAGAGAAGGACATATGACATTGACATGTGCAAACACGTTCATACATGTAACACACATAGACAAACACACAAACACACATACACACACAAATATACATACACATATAAATACACACATACACTCATGCACACACATAAACACATACACATGCACACATACATACTGAAGAGTAATATAAAAATATTTCTCTTGCATCAATACTGTTAAGATTACAGGACTTCCTGTCAATAAATGTCTTCATGGAGAACACTGACATCTATAGCATTTCTGTACAAGAGTAGATAACCCATGAGTTTTCAAGAGACAATTTATCCATTTGCAGATTTCCTGTTTTCTTCCCAAGAAAAGGTATAGACAGAACTATCAGGTAGAATTCACTGAACAAGACATGCAAATTGCTGCCCTGTAGCCTGGTGAAATCATTTAAAATAATAAAGGATGTCCAGATGAATAAGAAGACCCGGTCAATAGCTCTCTTCCACCATAACTAGCAAGTGAGCCTTGAAGGAAAACAAAGAGGCAGTAATTTAACTTCAGGGTCTTTAAAAAGACAAATAGGGTTGCCACATCTTGTCTAGAAGTGGGCTAAATGGTATCTATAGGAAGGCTGGGATCAGAGGTTTGATAATTAAGACTCTTGTAGTCCATTATGGGCTAAAAAAAACATCTTGGGGGGCTTGAAGTTCCTGCTGAGAGTTTCACAGGGCTGGGCTAGGGTCAGTGGTAACAGGCGCTAGGGGTCATCTGTCTGGCAGTTCCTGAAGGAGACTTTACAGATAAAATGGCTAGGTGATCTGTTTTGAAGGCCTATGGGATTAAATATTGAAAATGTGACTAACACATTTGTTGGGAGAAGGGAGGCAGGAGAAGCATGTTTGTAAAGATGACCAGCTTCTTCGGTTACTTCAAGAAAAGCACCAAGAACTGTCCCCAGTTCTTAGCAGAGGTCTGGGTGCCAGATTCCGATGCTCAAACACACAAGAGAACATTCACCTTGCTAATAATGCACAGTCTTGTTGCACATAATAGCTAATTGATTTTGGACTGCATTTAAGACATTAGCCTGCACAGAGGGAATGCCATTTATAGACACAGGAACCCTTAAGGCACTAAAAATAGGCAGTGCGATTGGGAACTTGCGCTGTACCAGCAATTCCCGAAAGAAGGGTCTGAACCGGGCTGGCAAGGCAGAACAAAGGACAATTTCAATTGCCCTTAGATAATTAAGGGGAATGTGACTTTTGGAGAGATCTTATCTGTCATCCTTTTCAGTACCTCAGTGACTACCACCGTGAGGAGAGGCTTCACAGGCCACATGATCCTAGGATGTATTACAAACTGTGTATGACACCATCACAGCATCCATAATACCTGTGCATCACAAGAGCAACAGACAGATGAGGAGGAGGATAGGGAACAGCCTTCCTTGAAGAAGTACGGTGTTCTAGTTTGTCTTTCTGTTGTTGATTACTTCATGAAAAGCTACCATGAAGCAAGGAACTGAGTCACAGCCAAAGTGTACTTACTGTCCGAAGCCTGGAGGCATGCTGACTGATGGCTTGCTCACAGGTCTCTGCTTTGCCAGCGTTCTTCTACAACCTAGAACCACCTGCCTAAGGATAGAGCTGCCCACAGTGGTCTGAGTCCCCTGTCCTGGCTTGCTGTGATAAACATTGTCACCTTACAGTTTACGTTTCATCATGAAGGGAAGGCAGCCAGGAACTAATGTAGGGACCTGGTAGCAAGAACTGAGGAAGGCACTCCTCATGACTTGCTCAGCCTGATTTCTCATACCTATGTAGGGGATGGCAATGCCCACAAATGGCTGGATTCTCCTATATCTATCATTAATCAAGAAAATACTCCTAAAGATTTGATTATAGGCCATTATGATGGAGGCATTTTCTCAATTGAAGTTCCCTCTTCTCAAAAGACCCTAGCTTTTGTCAAGCCAGCACACACTCAGTACATCATCGCCAACCAAAACAATCCCTCACAAACATGTCCACAAGCCAGTTCCATTCAGGCAATCCTCAATTTAAACTCCCTTCTAAGATGATTAGGCTATGTCAAGTTGATGGTCAAAACCAACTAGAAGGCCAGGGGATGTGATTTCTTCTTCCTGGGTCACTATATTCTGTAACACACACTTAAGAAGGAGTTGTGACCACAGCTATTGTGTGACATGAAGCTGAGAGGGAAGCATGGACAGGCATCCAGGGGAAGTAGGAGGGGAAAATCGAGGAATGGGCATGATCCTATTTCATTGTGTAAGTGTATGAAATGCTCACCTTTCCATAACCCCGTTATTGTGTGAGCTTGATTTCTTATTGATAAAATGTAAACAGCACTGTGTAAGTCTGCAGAGCATTATCTTAATTAAGAACAATAACAATGTAGATAAAAGGACCAGGGAACTGGTCAGAACCCTGGAAACATCAAAGCGAGAACAGGGAGAATGCTGGAGCATGTCAGGGTCCATGAGACTTCTTAGTCTTATGATCAATGGCAGGAAGAAAGTTCAGCTTATGCCCGTGTGTTTGCTTAACTATTTTATGAAAATACTTTCTAAGTAGAGGTGATTCAGAGAGTAAAGGGTCACTAGGACCCAAAGTCCTCAATGCGTTCCTTCACAGGCATTCTTGGTGTTCTAGTGAGGGGAACACTCCCTTCTGCCTTTGAAGTTAGGGGCCTTTTTCTGTGATCGATAGCACATTATTTTCATCAGAGGAAAATATTAGAGCCCCATAGAAGAGAAAGTACTGCATATTTAACATTAGTTAATATTATTTATTTATAATATAAGCTGCTTTCTTAATAGCAAGGTTTATTTTGAAAAATTACCAAAATTATTCACACATAGACCAAAACATTTCATGTGTTAGGTTTCATTGTTCTATGTTGATCATGGCGATTCATTTAATCCTGGCAACACTGTCCGTGTTAGGATACTTAAGTTGGAAACTCATGACTTTCATCAGGGTTTGGCCCTATCCTTAGAGAAAAAGTCAATAGCATCATTTATAAACATGGTTAGGAACTATTCTCCCAAAATATTATCAAATAAAAACCTAGGGCTTTAACTGGAACATACATGACAGAGGTAGAGGACCACCTCTCAAAAGTTGTCTTTTGACCTTCACTTGCATGTGATAGCATGTACATACACATACATACACATACATACACATATACACACATACACACAAATAAATAAATAAATAAAATTCAATAAAATTAATAGACATGAATATGTCACTAAGCAGTTATACAAACAAATTTACAAACATTTCAGAAATTGTTGTAGTGGGCAGCAGCCAGTTGCTCTAAAAGTCTTTCCTAATACATAAACCTTTACTGTCACAAGTATATGACATATTACATACATATATTTAGAATTTCAGTGTCTAAGATGAGCCAGAAAAATAACTTTTTCCCCTACCAGCTGCTTATTCCAATAAAAAAAAAATGCCTTTCTGGACTTTGAGTATAGAGACAAATGTAGAGACAAATATTTGTACTGAAGAAGGAGCCATGATCCTCTCTGTCTTGTCCTCAAACACACAAACTGTATAATGTAAAAAAGAATCAATCAATCAATAGTCTGACACAAAGCACAACTACAGACTTCAACATAACTGCTCAAAATAGCTAATTATACTCTTGGCAACTAAGAAACCCCTCAGTCACCCGGTAACGAGCGTACAAGTAGGTTGTACTGTGTGAGCCGTTACGTTTCCATGACCTACATTAGCTATGTCTATACGCTGATCCCCAGAGTCACACTTTAAAGGACAGGTTTTTTGTTTGCTTGGTGTGTGTATGTGTGTATGATTCTAAATTTTTGATAATTCATGTAAACAAATATGAGTGGCTTGGATAATAAAAAAAAAAAAAAACCTAATAAGTTGGGCACAGCCCAAATAATTTTTTTTTTTTTTTTAGTGTATTACAGATCCAGAAAAGCAGGCAACTGAAAATAACTCAAGCCAATAAATGATTCACGCCTTATCTTCACTTAGGATTGGCTTCTGTGGTCATTGGAATGAGAAATGTCCCTCACAGGCTCAGGCATTTGAAAGCTTATTTCTCAGGCAGTGTCACTGTGTGTCACTGTTTGGGGGAGGTCACAGAACCCTCAGGAGGTGGAGCTTTGCTGAAGAAAGCCAGTCACACGAAGCGGCACCACACATCTGTTTATTCTCTCTGCTTCCTGTGTGTGGTTGGAGATGTGGCCTCTCACTTCCTGCTCCAGCTGCCTGCTGCCAGGCCGCCCCCACCCTTACAGACTCAGTTCTAGGAGCCTTCCTCCCTAGATTCGCTTCTGGTCATGGTGTTTCAACACGGCAACAGTAACTAATACAGTGCCTCTGGGGTTTCACCACTGGTCCGTTTCAGAGCTATAGAGGGGTCGTGCTCCATCAGGAACCTCACAGATTATCACTAAGCCATCTGCCAGGAAACCAGTTGCCTCTCTGCCTCTCTGTGTTCACATGGGAGGTGCTCCTTCCTGGCTGTGCTCCGAACTCAGCACTGCTCTATTTTTATCTCCACAGTTCCAGTTTGAAAATGTATCTTCCAACACATCAAGGTTCATTGATTGTGTCTTTCTGCAACTTTCTCCTCTCTGACTACACTATCTGCATTCCTGGAGACGAATCTTACCTGATCACACAAAGCTTTGAGAAGGCCAAGCCTCCCATAAAGGTGAGGTTACAGACAAGAGAAAATGCTCCCCTCTGATTTTAATCCAATCAAATAAAATCCAATTAGCCAGGGTTTGTCATAGTCCTTAAAGTGTAGGGCACAGCTTTACTCTCTCAAAAGGAAAATGTCTTTGTTTGAAGGTAATTATTGTTTTAGATAGTGAACGATGGAAGATGGTAACAATTCTACGCCTGATAAATAGGCGGAGCCTCTTAGAGGGATTACAGACTGCCAGAGATAAATACACGTTGTTAATTTAGAGCAGAGAGCGCTATGGAAACCAAGCTGGGATGACCTGCTCTGAGGACAAGAACATAGCCAGGTCATCAGAGCAAGGAAAATTCCCCTCAGCTTCCCAGAGCTTTAATAAGCACCTTGGTCAAGTCGAGTATTAATTACATGACTGGAAGGAAAAGAGATTGTCAAATGATATACTGAGAAAATATTGAAATGTTTTACTTGAGGGTGCCAGAAAGTATGGGAAGTGTAAGAATTTTAGAAGTGCTATAGCCCAGTGTTGGAGCGTCTCAGTGTGGAGCAAAGGGCAGCATAACTACCCTTCCCTGAAAGGTTTTCTTTATCTGAGAAAATGGGTGATGAGCTCTACCTGTCTAAATGGCTCATCAGGAAACTAGAGAACGTAAGAATGTTGGCTCAATGGTCTAAATGTAACTTTTTATGCAATTACCAGTATAAGGTCAGTTGTGTGCATTTGATAGAAATAATAGTGTTTATTTCTCTCTCTCTCTCTCTCTCTCTCTCTCTCTCTCTCTCTCTGTGTGTGTGTGTGTGTGTGTGTGTGTGTGTGTGTGTGTGTGTGAAAGAGAAGGGGGGGGGACTGATGAGCCAAAGAGGGCTTGGGGCTCTGTAGCTGGTTACTAGTGCTTGTGAGCCTCAGGTGTAGGTGCTAGGACCAAACTCCTGTCCTTAACAAGAGCGCAAGAGTGGTAAGCACTCTTAACGGCTGAGTCAGAGCGGTAAGTGCTCTTAACTGCTGAGTCATCTCTCCAGCCTCTGTCCATAACAAAAAATGAAGATTGCACTGCTTGTTCATTTACTTTTTATTTGTGGTTTACAACAGCATTGCATATGTAGATATACACAGAGATGGTTCTGCTCTCCCCAAAAGCAAAAGGGTCATTGTTGGTGGCTAGCTCTAGATTCTGGGACTGATGTAAATAACATCTCATATGCTGGAAGATTAAAACCCAAGAATTCAAAAGCAAAAATGTTTCAAATAAATTAAAATGGGTTTTCATCTGTTCAAACCGGATCTACCTCATGCTAAACTTTTCCTATAACACTTATACATATATATGCACACATGTGTATACATATAGCCATATATATTCCTATGTATGAAAGGGTCATAGCATACAATGTATTTCATTTGCTTCCATTTTGGCTATGCCCTTGAAACACTATGATATAATTATCTTATCCAAACACATAGAAGAAACAAGGATATTTGACATCTCCTAAAACACGGAATTCATTTCACAGGATTGTAGCAGACTGGTTTTGCTGCTTTCTATAATGGATTCCGGCAACAGGCGTTGTGGAATCTCCTGTAAGGATTCTTGACTGTTGAACATGAAGAACGATTTGGCATTTCGCCAAAGCTGGCTAATACAAACCTGAAGCTAACGCTATGAGCTTGATAAATGGGATAGATACAAGTGATTTTGAGACACGTTCACTTTCAATTTATTTGACCACCAGGGAAAGTACTCCTTGATTCGCACAACACCTCCCCCAGCCCCCCATTAAGAGGAGAGATGCTGTGTACAAGCACCTACTTCAGACTCAACAAAATGCATTCTACCGGGAGACAGCTTGATCCTGCTGCTGTGGACTGGGCAAAGGAGAAAAAATCTGTTGAGAGAGTTGCCAAGGGGAGACAGTTGCCAGTTTGTGGGGAGCATTGTCATGCAAGGAGCTCTTACTTAGAAGGAGTCCTTGATGTAATTGTCTCCTGCTGCCATCTTGAAACTTTTCACATTCAGAATATGTGTTTGTTCATG
This sequence comes from Montemys delectorum, assembly GCA_019843815.1. Taxonomy (NCBI): domain Eukaryota; kingdom Metazoa; phylum Chordata; class Mammalia; order Rodentia; family Muridae; genus Montemys; species Montemys delectorum. Next base: position 4,892 of record JADRCD010211560.1, on the reverse strand, counting down.
TAGCTTTGTGCATATGTACATGAATATGCATGTGTACCTCTGCACCAAAGGACAAACAGGTTCCAGCCAATAGGCTAGGTCTTGGGTGCGGTTCACTGATAGGCTAGGCTGTCTGTCCATCAAGCTCCACGGACCAATCAATCGCTTCTACCTCTCCAGGGATGGTATTATTGGTCCACAGGCTTATGTTTTGTTTTGTTTTGTCTTGTTTTGTTTTGTTTTGTTTTGTTTTGTTTTGTCTTGTTTTGTTTTGTTTTGTTTTGTTTTGTTTTGTTTTTGCCGTTGTTTCGTTTTACATGGTTTCTGCTGATCTGAACCCAGATTCTCCCGCTTGTAGAGAAGCATTTCACTTGTGGAACCGTCTTCCCACCCAAATTCTGCTCTAAAAAAAAAGTCCAAAGGATAAGGCGAAGCTGACTGTCTCCACACCTTGTAGTGCTGTTAGGAGTTAAGCAACAGCTAAGAGTAAGAGGCTCTCCTTTCTTCTTGCTTAATAATCATGATTAATGTCTGCAACATAACATTTTCCAGATATTTTTGGACAACAGAAGACAAGAAATTCAGAACAGCATCTCCACACATATGGGAAGCCGCAGCTACCTCTTGGTGCTCACACCAGCACGGAACACCAGCAGAGAACTGAGTTCCTACTGGGCACATTCCAAAATGCTGCCCCCAAGATTTCTTTTTCTTTTGTAAATGCCTTTTGTCTTCATTTTTTTCCTTAAGTCAGACAAGGATAATGAACTGAATTTAGTGTTGGTAAAAAGAGAATTGAGCATCAGAGCTTGAAGAATGAGACTTCCCAACTGATCTGCAGAAGAATTATGGGCTGGGTCCTTGAGAAGGCAGACTTCCATGCTCATCCTGCCTCCCAGAGATGCAGCCAAGGAGTCATCACGCTCAGGAGTCACAAAAGAGTCAGAGAGAGGAGTCTGGCTTCCAGTGGCTGACCATTGAGTGGTGTCTGTTAGAAAGCACGCCAATTAGTAACCAGAGAAGCAGACATAATAAACCAGGTCGTCACTGAAATGGGCAAAACGTGCTTGCCAAGAATGACACCAAAACTAACGTTTTGATGGTGCTGGGCCACTGGTCCACATAGGCGGGGAAAACTTGATCCTTTACACTGTCAGGAGTCCCAAGTAACAGCTGACATAGTGACATCTTAAGAACATAGATATTTTAAAGACACTGGTTATGTGGAACAAAAAATCTGAGCTATTTATAGAACAAAAACAATATCAGGGAGGAATTAAATTATTGGGGGGAATAAGAGAAAGAAGAAATATAGGGAGCAGAAAGGAAGGGGAAAGTCCCCTCTGGTATAATCTAAATAGGTGGAGTGATAGTTTTTATATATTAATGCTCATCAGTACTATCTGAAAGGTAGGTGTGTGTGTATGTGTGTATGTTTGTGTGTGTGTATGTATGGTTGGCCCAGGGAGTGGCACTGTTGGGAGGTGAGGCTTTGTTGGAGTCTGTGTGGGCTTGTGGATATAGACTTTAATACTCTTGCTGCCTGGAAGCCAGTATTCTCTAGCAGCTTTCAGATGAAGATGTAGAACTCTCATCCTCCTGCGCCATGCCTGCCTGGATGCTGCCATGCTCCTGCCTTGATGATAACAGACTGAACTTCTGTACCTGTAAGCCAGCCCCAATTAAATGTTGTCCTTATGAGAATTGCCCTGGTCATGGTGTCTGTTCACAGCAGTAAAACCCTAACTAAGACAGTATGTGCACGTACAAGTGTATGAATCCATGTATGTGTATGTGTATTCACATGTGCATGTGTGAGCATAGTAAATGAATGTGTGCACGTGTGTATGAATGTATATGCATGCATGTGCTCACCTTTGTATGCACAGGTGAGTACCTGTACACATGTGTGAGTGTGTAAATATCTATGTGTATGCATGTATATACATACGTGTGCATATCAATGCGTGCAAATGCATAGGAATAAACCTTGCATGTGCTGGCCGGAAGACACCTTTGGTTGATATTCCCAAGAGCAGTTCACAGAAGATTTTTGATACAGGGTCTCCCACCATTCTGGAGCTCTTAGTGTAACCTAGGAGACCTGGTGAGCAGCTCCAGGAATCTGCCCATGTTTGCCTATCTGGCTCTGACATTGTTTATGTAGGCCACCACACTCAGTTTGGGTTTTGTTTTCCTTTTCCTTACGGCTTCTAAGGAGTCAAACTCAGGTCCTCATGCTTACTAAACACTTTCCCAACAGTTCTCATCCAGCCCCCAGGAAGTTTTAAAGGTGCAGACCACTAGACTTCATGCACATATTCTGACTCAGTCAGTCTGGGTTGGTATCCGAGTTTGTACATTAATTCCAGGTTCCCGGGAGATGTTGCAGCTTCTATTTAAGGGGCCATGCTTTGAAAGCTCACTATGCGAAGCCTTTGCAGGAGAGATTCTAGTCCATCGTCAACAAGGGCCATGACTATAGAACTGAAGGCAAGCCAATTTACGCTTTTCTGGTGCCTCAACTGACGTCAATCTGGAAAGTATGAGGCATCTCACTTGCTATTATATAACTCACTGATGAAGTATAAAATACATGCTAAGCCTCATTTATAGTCTCTAAGATGTTGGGACTGACAGTTTATAATTGGCACATAAAAATGAAGGCAAATTAAAGACAACATTGATGTGTTTTTTAGTCAGAAAAGGAAGAAAGGAGTGAGGGAGAGATAGAGCAGGAGAGAGAGAAAGAGAGAGAGAGAGAGAGAGAGAGAGAGAGAGAGAGAGAGAGAGAGAAGGGGAGGGAGCCCAAAGGCTTACCAAAGAGCCATCCCTAGTGTAGGTAAAAAAGACTACAGACTCAGGTATACAGACAGACATGCAGACACACAGATTGGGTTCAGATCTTTTTATTACGAGCTGGCCTTGGGTGCAGGGCCTGCTACTAGGTACTGTTGAACCTATTAAAAACATATTAAAAATGGAGATGCAAAGATAGAGGACCCAAGTCTAATCCTGGGAATTGGGACGTCAATGAGCTTATTTCCTAGCTAATTCACTCTTTTCTAGACTACAGCCTCAAGATGGTGTTTTGGGCTGCCACCTAAAGAGACGCACCTCATTGCATGCGCTCTGCGGCTGTGCATCTGGCATTCTGAGCATTCATAGAGTGAACAGCAGCATGAGGATTTTATATGGATGCTGAGGGTCATAAGATAGCTTAAGCACTCCCGCCAACCTTGGTTCACAAGCCTCCTCTGACACCAGGTTGTGCATCTGAATCTGAACAGAGCTCATGGTTGGGGCTCTTGTGGCTGATTGGACCACACACAAACTGTGCGTATTGTAGGAAGAACAGTTCTGACCGAACAAGAGCATTCACAAACATTTAAAACATACCTAGAAGGACATGTCAGCTACTAGTAATTAATTCTATTTTAGCCATGTTTTCAAAAATTAATAAACACTTGTCTACCGTCTCCATCAATTTTAAGTAGCAACATTTTCCCTGATTTTATGGAGATCTATAAAATAACAAAATGAAACAAGGAGACTCTAATGATAAATGACATTGTTAAAATCCAGTCCCAGGCTCTACACATTAGAGCATCTGAGAGTATTAGAGAGCCAAGAAAAAGGAGGAGACACGCTGGATCTGAACTTGACTTTTTCTAAAAATTTAAATATTGTTATTATCAGAAAGTAATAATTACTCTTTTGCCTTTACTAGGAGAGTATGTAAAAGCAGACAAGAGAGTGAGGCTTGGTTTGACTGTGCTTCTGGATGTGAACCACTCATGTCCCCTAGAGCCATGTGCCAAACCTTGTCAGCCTCAATTTTCCACCACAGAGCTAAAAATTCATAGGATTCAATTAAGACGTGCGACTGTATATAGGTATTACACTTTATATGGACTACACATGAAATCTCCTTCACGATATGTAACATATAGTAGCTGCTTAATTAATAAATGATAGAATGTATTCTGCTTTTTGAAGAATTTTAAAACATTTCCTGGGTCTTTAATATTAGATATTCTGCTTTATTTTTGTTTCTAAGTGTGTGTGCACATGTGTTCAGTGCCCATGGAAGCCAGGAGAAGGCATTACCTCCCATAGACGTGGAGTTTCAGGTAGTCATGAGCGGCCTGACACAGATGTGTGGAACTGAATTCAGTTCCTTTTGCAAGAGTAGAAAGTGCTCTTAACTGCTCAGCCAACCTTGCAGCCTTTCTTTCTTTTATTTCTTCTTTCTTTTTCATTTTTTCATTTTCGAGCATATCACTGTGCAGCCCAGGCTGCCTTATAGTGATAATTCTGTGTCAGACTCCCAGGTAAGAACATGTAGTGTTGGCACTTGGCTTAAAAGGGTAAACCCTCATTCAGAACTGAAGTCAACACTGTGATATGATTTGCAGTGTAGATCTTAAGGACGGCTCTTAGGGTGGCTATGTTTTTCCTCACACAAAACTATTTTTTTTTTTTAAAAAAAGATTACTGTCATATGTCAGTAGAACTCAATTGAACATTTCACTTTGGGTACTTGTAACCTGAATTCTATATGAAGGCCAGCTGTGATAAAAGCAGGCCCCTTCTAACAAACACAATTGCTACGTTATGTTTTGAATCAGAAATCACCCTGGAGTAAAATACACTGTGCACGCAGACAGAAAAAGTACATCGGCTCTTGCTCGTGTGAAAATTAACCGACAGCCTGTTTCAAACTGTGCTTACCCCACGAAACGCACCGAAAACGTCAAAATATTTTCGTCTGCCTTGCCTGAGCACTATTTTTAGATGGGTTTTGAAGAGAGAACACATATTTGTTAAAGATGCCGAACTCGTTCCAGATGGAGGCTTTGCAGAGAACTTCTGGGGCCGCAGAAGAACGGGTTTTCTTTTGTTAAGAAAAA
>JADRCD010211559.1:9559-21936 GCA_019843815.1 Montemys delectorum | reverse complement strand
TGTGTGTGTGTGTATGTGTGTGTGTGCGTGTGTGTGTGTGTGTGTACGAGAGAGAGAGAGAAAAAGAGAGAGAGAGAAGTATTTGTGTGAGGAATGTAGAAATATAGACAGAAAGAAAGAGAAAGAATTAGAAAGACATGAATAAAAGACAGAGAGACAGAAGTGGGACATAAAGCACTCTGTTAAATCAGAGTGCATCATATATTTACTTTCTTATTCCTGAGAAAAAGCATGAGAAAAAAAACCTAAGTGTTCATCTCCTGTCAAAACACAAAAGAATGTCTAATAAAAGAACAAATAAAATCTCATCAAAATAAAAACCTGATGTAACCTTATCTCCTTTATCTGCTTAGTTTTATGTAAGGAACCAGCATCTATGGTTGTGTGTTTAAGCCCATTAATCACATAGGTACCTATTAAGGAGTACCAGTGTCTACCATGTCATAGAGGACAAGCTGTCACTGGGTATAATTACTTATATAGTGTTCTATGTATCAGACAAGTACTTCATTGCCAGTCCTGTTGGTGCTTATGAAGATTGTCACTGGATTTGCTTTAGTAGAATGTGGGTAGCAGAATGAACCCTGCCATTCCTAGGTCTGCCCACCATGCTTAATCTCTATGCTCTCACATCTTTCTCATCCATTTCTCTGCCAATGGTATGCTAGGAGCTACTTCATTACCATGAGTAGTCAGATGTCTTGGAAGAATTAGATATCACTGACTACACATCCTGGCAACCTCTGAGAATTTGGACATATCAGTCCCAGAAGTAAACATCTTTTTAACTGATGAACCTGTCATGAATAAACCATTAGCATAGACTGACATCAGTCTGAAGAACTGCATCACCCTTGACTCATTATTGTATGCTACCCCTTGTAGATTCCAAACATTCAATAGTAGGCAAAATATGAGTAGACTTTTGGTCTCAGGAGAAAAGGATATCTAGGACAAATTATTACAATCTACTAACAGTTATTTAAAAGAAATTCAGTTCTTGTGGAATACACATTATCATAAATCATAAATTATACTGGGATAGAAAAAGTGGTTGTATGCATTGTTTCCAAATGTTATATGGACTAAAATTAATCTTGATGTCATAGTTATACACAGTTATATACATAGTTATTGTCAGAATAGAATAGAACAGGTAAGCTGACTTTGTGCTTAACTATTTTTAAGGTAGTAGCATTTTTATTTCTTCCTTTTTTCTTTCTTTCTTGCTTCCTTTCATTTTCTTTTTTTTTCTTTATACTACATTGATACCTGGAAACATTTTATTTGACCTTCCCTTTTACAGATGAGTAAAAACATCTTTACCAGACTTCTAGTACTATCCTTTGGAATAGACAAAACTATTTCATTGTGTACCAACAACTGTGCTAACACCTATTTTATTTTATTTTTTAAAGATTTATTTATTTATTATATGTAAGTACACTATAGCTATCTTCAGACACCCCAGAAGTGGGCGTCAGATCTCATTATGGGTGGTTGTGATCCACCATGTGGTTGCTGAGATTTGAACTTATGACCTTTGGAAGAGCAGTCAGAGCTCTTAACCATGGAGCCATCTCACTAGCCCCTGCTAACACCTATTTTAACAACTTTTAATTGTGAAATCCAAGATCTAACAAATCCACAACACCTTTTTCAAGGAATCCACCATAGCCACAAACAATATCTAGGTTAGTTTTCTATTTCAGAGGGGCAAGGATATGCATACAATAATTAATTCCCACATCTCGTCAACCTATCCTCTGAGTGTTATACTGATATTCATTTTCCTTATAGTTTTAATATATTAACACACCTCCAAAGTTACTACACTTTGGTGGGTATCTGGAGAGCTGGTTTATTTATGCTCTGGTAGAGGAACAGATTTTAATTTGTAGCACACATAACAAGAAGCTCAAAATTGCCAACAATCAGATGTACATACACATGCATATTCATTAACAAAATCAAACAAATTGTTTAAAATTACTCTTCAGTTTCTTTTTCTATGTTCAAATACATTTATTAATAATAAAATATATTTTCTATATATTTTGCTCAACTCTACATTTATAGTGTTTACTTGTTTCCACCTTTGTAGGATGACTTGAGTCTTTCTAATATACTGCAGAAATATACCAGATCTTAATATTCTGATTACAATTCAATTTATCCATCTCACTGTAAGTACCATTTGGTCAGACTGCTGTCAGATAGATTAGAGCATACAGCTAACCCCAGGCTTAGGGACATAGGTGAATTGCAAGAAATGATCTGTATGCTATCAGTAAAATTCATATGTGCTTAAAAAGCAACATGAGTAGCAAGATTCAATAGAAATGCTGTGTGACACTTTGGGTTTATAAACAAGAAAAATTTTAACCATTTGAAATGTCACAGCTATGTATTATTCTTCCTGGTAGTAACAGCTTCTAATCATTATGATTAAGGGTAGGTGCTTTTCCTTGAAAAAAGGTGACATAGGTTTTACCATGTTAGCTGATATGGGAAATTACTCCTCTTACAGACACTCTAGTAAGAATATAAAGTGATAAGAGGAGGGCAGTTTCTGTGTCCTATCCATACCAAATTCCCTTTCTAAAGGCATTGCAAAGGAAATAGTGAAAAAGAGCAACCCAGGAAGTCCAGGAAAATTATACAGGAGAGTAGCCCATAGATTGCAAAGGAAGAAAATCTGGGTATATCTGAGCAAACACACAAAAATGACTTTGATGCGATGACGATGACACCTAAATGGAGCAAAGAAACTGGGGCAGAGAGCTGCCTCTCATCTGTGAGAGTAAATAGAGGGGAGAGCTTCTCAGGGTAATTTTGCTTAGTGGTGAACTTAATAACTCCTTCCCTTTTCTTCCATTTAAAAAAATTGCAAAATTACTCTTGGTGGAAGAGCTATATCCTCTTCCTCTTCTTAGCTGAGTCAGCACTCCTCAGCATTTATGGATCAAATTCCAAGGACTACAATATCACAGGCAGATTTATTGTGTTACATTACAAAATGCATTGAGCTTTCTATTTCTCTAACCTTATCATCATGATGTAGAGGTCACAGATAGGTTCTGTCTACAAAACAAATAGATTTAAAAGCCTAATGGCATTAAAGTCTGATCTATGACTGTGCTAAGCAATACCTTGTTCAGAGTCCTTTAGTACACTCAATTTCCCCACTGGTATAAGGAGAAAAACTATCCTGACCCAACTGGAGTCTTTGCAAAGATTTAGAGCAATGAATTAATTAGCTGTAGATATTCAGGTTTGGGGAGACTCTAAGAAAGTGAAAGCCAGTCTAGAAAAAGCCCAGTGAAACTCTTGTTATTTGCTAGGCTAAGAATGTGGCAATCATGAGGTAAACAGTTCAAGCCAAGATTTTCATAACTAACAGAGAAAATCCCTGGTCATCATCATGGTACAGGGGTCATAAGTTGAGACTGTGTCCTTAGCCCTTCAGAGTTCCAACACAATATGTCTATTTACATGCTTTATGGCTTTAGGGAATGAGATCAACTCTCTTTTGATTTTTAATTTTTTACATTAGTTTTATCTTATAGAATCTTTCAACAATCTTTTTAGATTAGGTTTTATAATTTTTTTTCATTTTAGAAGATGTGCATATGAGGGCAGAGAATATACAGGTGTCCACAGAGACATTAGATCTGGAAGTGCTGGAGTTATTAGTGATTGTGAGCTGTTCAACATTGCTGAGGTCCTATGTAAGAGAACAATGCACTTAATCAATGACCTATCTCTTCAACAACTACACACACACACACACACACACACACACACACAGACACACACACACAAATACATACATATTAATATATGTATTTATGTATAAGTGTGTTTGTCAGTGTCTCTATCACTTGTACAGGGGTCCTGTGGAGGTTAAAAGATGGAATCAGAACCCATGGAGCTGTAATTACAGCAGGTTATAAACTGTTCCACATTGACACTGGTAATTGAACTCAGGTCCTCTGGAAGTAAAGCAAGTGTTTTATACTACTGAGACATCTTTCTAGCCCTTTATGGATTATCAAATATAGAAACTTACAAGAGCTTCTTATTTTGTTTAGGAATTAGTAACCCATTTGTTGATATATTGTTTCATTATCATTGTTACTATCTTTGTCATTATTATTTTCACTGAAACCTATATTAGGAGATTGAAAAGAAAACTGCCCAATGCTATAATAAATATTAAAATTTAAAGGTATGTCTACAATAAATTATAAAGTTCTAGTACTTGATTCCTAGTCTTTGGGGGCTTCCCATATTTTGTGGGCTTTTTCCATATCCCTAATATTCCAAGGTTTATATCCCTTGTGTTCCTAGGAAGTGACAGTGAAGTTTTGAGGAGAGACTTTCCTCATGATTTATATAAAGGTCTTGTAATTGGGCTTCCTAGCATATCCCTTCCTTTTTACTAACAAAAATATATATGAAAACATTGTATGCATTGCAATATGTAATTTAAGCATCAATTCTTAATTCTTATCTTTACCTATAGACTGTAAGTGACGTGAGTCATGGACTACAACAATTACATCAAAAACTTTTTACTAAGTACAAAGCTCTAAGTGCTCCAGATAAGGCTCAGCCATTAAGGACACACCCTCTTTTTTGCACAGACTTCAGTACTGTTCCCAATACCCACACACTGACTCATGGCCATCTGTAACTTCAGTTGTCGGAAATACAGTGCCCACTGCCCTCTCTGTGATTCCACAGGTACAATGAACATGGCATATGATACAAACACGTGTATTCACGCAAAACACTTATACATGTAAAATAAAAATACATAAATCTAGCCAGGCGTGGTGGCACACTCCTTTAATCCCAGCACTTGGGAGGCAGAGGCAGGAGGATTTCTCAGTTCGAGGCCAGCCTGGTCTACAGAGTGAGTTCCAGGACAGCCAGGGCTACACAGAGAAACCCTGTCTCGAAAAAAAAAAAAAAAAAAAAAAAAAAAAAAACCATAAATCTTGGGAGAAAGAAAGAGAGAAAGGAGAGAGCAGAGGAGGAAAGAGAAAGAAGCTATTCTAAAATCTAAGAGGATAGGCATGTGTGTGTCTACACCATACAACAGCCTTCGTCAGAGCTGCTGAGCTTCGTTAAGAATAGTGCACTAACTAGGTGGCAGGTCTGTGGGCTGCTGGCACCAAACTCAGTCAAAGTAGGGCCACTTATCTTTTCAGCTGATTATGTATACTTCCTTCAATTGTGGTGGCCTCACAGAGGTCAGACTACTTTTATTTAAGCTCCTCAGAGAGACATGACATAATCAGGCAGAAACTGTGGTCTGAGCTGCCTGTCTTCAAGAGACACACAGCATCATCTCTGCCATAGTCTTTAGCCAGCTCTAATCTGGAAAGAACAGCAAAGACCATCTGTAACTAGAGAGTTAAGACAGACCTCATATCAGAGATTAACTATGGAGCAGAGATGGAAGGAGGGACAAGCATATAGCTATCTCCTAAGAGGCTCTGACAATGCCTGACTAATACAGATGTAGAGGCTCACAGCCATTCATTGAACTGAGTACACGGTCCCCAATGAAGGAGTTAGAGAAAGGTTCTATGGAGCTGAAGGGTTTGCAGCCCCTTAGGACGAACAACAATTACTAACTAGTACCCTCAGAGCTCCCAGGGACCCAACCACCAATCAAGGACTATACAGGGTGGGATTGAATGTACTGGCAGTAGGTATATAGTAGAGGATTGCAAATTCGATCATCAATAGGAGTAAAGGACCTCGGCCTTGTGAAGGTTTTGTGCCCCAGTGTAGGGGAATGCCAGGGCCAATAAGTGGGAGAGGGTGGGGTGACAGGCATTTGGAGGGGGGAGGCAAAAGGGGTTTGTTCTTGTTTTTGTTTGTTTGTTTGTTTTGGAGGGGAAAATGAGAAAGGGAAAATGTACATGTAAATAAAGAAAATACCTAATTTAAAAAAAAAAAAAAAGCACAGCATGTGACTCTCGTTTAAACAGGTGTTCTCATAAAGAGGTCATTCTTACCTTATCGGCTGTAATATCCCTACTAAGGAAATACTGTCCATTGAGTGAATCAATTCAATGGCTGAAAACAAATGAGTAAATCAATATCATTATCCTAATCTCTGCCTTTTCTAACATTGATTTGTGGTATCCAGATTGGCTCCTGACTTGATTGTTTTTCTTTTACTTTTTAATCTGGGCATTTACTTTTGTGTGCTTACAATGAATATCAGTTTTAAACTCCTCTGGGGACTAAGGAAATGATTACAAAGGAAGATTTGCCATGCTTTTGAGAGTAGTAATTTAAATAAATGAGGTGGAATTTGATTGTAGAGACTTATCAAGTCATCAAAGAATATTATAAGAGAGGAAAATAGTTCTAAAAGAAGGAAATAATTGAAGATGAACCAGTGTAGTTGGGATAAAGGACAGAATAAAATGACAAGTGATCATGAAGCTTCTAGGGGAACAGCAGCCAAAAGGAACATCAGCAGAAGGATGTTTAATTAATGAATACTAGCCGAAGAGGGTGCTCTGAAAAGATTAGAGATAGCAATTGATGCTGTGCCTCCTGGGAGATACTGGATGACTGAAGTGCTTCTATGTGTGATGTGATTAAAATAATCAGCAAGAATGTTGAACATCAAGTCATGAATTTAAAAGATTCAATGTCCCCATGTAATGCAGTAGAGAACATTCAACTATCAGTTCTGATTCATCTCAGAGTGGTCAGGGAAGAGACTCCAGGAGAATCGCTTTTTTCATCAGTTATTCGTTGCAATGGAGAGATCCATGCCCAATTGTGACTTCAGCTGTGTCTTTATTACTATGAAATATATCAGAAACACAACTAGAGCTTGAGCAATTATGATAAAATAAAATAGATTTTATTGTACTCATTTAAATATGTTTTAAAATATGTTTACTACACTTATTTATTGGAGAATGTATGGAGATCTGAGGACAGTTTGCTACAGTCTGTTGTCTCCTTCTACCACCTGCATCCCAGAGATGGAAATCAGGTCATAAGGCTTGAGAGGAAGTGAATTTATCTGTTAAACCATCTCCCTGATAAGTTTGTTTATTTATCTATTTATTTATATCCTTAATTGTTTGCTGACTTTTGAAACAGGCATTCACTATATAGATGTGCGTAGCCTATAATTCACTATGCAGAGCAGGATAGTCTAGAACTAACAGAGATCTAATTACCTTGGCTTCCCCAGTACTGGGCTGGAAGACATGTACCAGTCCACCCAGCTCCCTATTTTTTTTTTTAATTTAACAAACAAAAAAAAATGTTTTTTTTTTTTTCAGCCGTGTAAGTGGAAGCATGTCCATGAAACTCCAGAAAAAGAAAGAGGCAACGGAAATTGATCATATTGTTCTTGGTTATTGTACCCAGAGCAAGTATTTCTTAGAATCTTCAGGAGTTATTCATATTTGTCAGACTATGAAGTTAAAAGTAAAGATTTGACTTTCTTTATTTTCTGATCATCCCTTTTTACTTTTTTTTTTGTATATGAAGCATCATATGTTCAACATTTAGCTGTCGGTTCTGAGTTCCATAGTGAACTCTAGCATAGTCAGTCATCACTGGACCATCTGACGGATGCCTTCTGCAGCTGTCATGGGGAATGACAGATAACTGCATCTTAGTCTTTTTCTTAGTTCACTGGACCACAATAAACTAATGATATAGACGGCTAGATAAGAGGGAAATTTGGCTTACTGAGATGGAATTATCCTCTTTTGTACATTGTAGTATAGAATTTGGGGGGTTGTAATATTATTGCTGCCTGTAAAAATATATATTGAAAAGATTCTTGCTTTAGCTTCAGATTATCTATAACAAATTTAAATAGAATGTGCCTCATATCCAAAAGTTCAGGAGCCAATCATCTTATGTCTTATAAATCATGTTTAAATTGATGCCACCTGCTCAGTCAAAAACTGACTTATGCTCTGATAATAACATAAACATTTTAATGGTGAAGGAAATATGTGAATTGCTTAGTGTCCTTTGGCTTTTCAGACTGAAACATCTAAAGTCAGATGAGTGTAGCTTGGATAGGTGATAATATTCAGTGGGTAGGTAATAATTTCTAATACAGCCTAAGCTTGTTTCAGATGAAAGGCTGCAGCGAATACTCTACTCAGCTCTTCAAAATGACTCCTATGTAGGCTAAAATATCACAGGAAAATATGCAATGGCACTTGTACATCATGTTAACTCCATAGCAGTATATACCCACATCCCTTCTCAAACCAAAACAGAAATGAAGGAAGGGAGGAGGGAGGGAGAGAGGGGGGAAGGGAGGAAAGACAGAAAGGAGTGAGGAAAGAATAAAGAAAGGAGAAGGGAAAGAAAAGTAAATAAATAAAAAAGAAAAGATTTCTCTCAAAGTGAGAACTAATACTTGTATTGATAGTTTGTGAAGGCAACCACATGCAATAGAAACTTACTTAGAATATCCAGTGGCTAAAAATCTGTCACTGAATCCAGGAGTCTAAATTAACTTTTTTTTTAATTATGAAATTAATTTATATTTTTTACACTCCATATTCCACTCCCCACTCCCTCCCCCAATCCAACCTCTGACCCTCTGACGGCTCCACATCCCTCACTTCCTCCCCATTCCCACTGTCTCCACATGGATGCCCCCAACCCCCATCCCACTTGACCTCTAAGCTCTCTGGGGTCTCCAGTCTCTTAAGGGTTAGGTGCGTCATCTCTGAATGAACACAGACCCAGAAGTCCTATGTCTGTTTGGAGCCTCATATCAGCTGGTGTATGCTGTCTGCTTGGTGGTGCAGTGTTTGAGAGATCTTGGGGTGTCCAGATTAATTGAGACTGCTGGTCCTCCTACAGGATCGCCCTTCTCAGCTTCTTTCAGCCTTACCTAATATAACAACAGGGGTCAGCTGCTTCTGTCCATTTGTTGGGTGCAAATATCTGCATCTGCATCTTTCAGCTGCTTGTTGGGTCTTTTGGAGGGCAGTCATGATAGGTCCCTTTTTGTGAGTGCCCCATTGCCTCAGTAATAGTGTCCTTGGGGCCTCCCCTTGAGCTGGATCTCACTTTGGGCATGCCACTGGACCTTTTTTACCTCAGGCTCCTCTTATTTCCATCCCTCCAATTCTTTCAGATAGGAACAATTATAGGTCAGAGTTATGACTGAGGGATGCCCCCTCCCTCATTTGATTCCCTGTCTTCCTGCTGGAGGTGGGTTCTACAAGTACCCTCTCCCTACTGTAGGGCATTTCATCTAAGGTCTCTCCCTTTGATTCCTGAGAGACTTTTACCTCCTAGGTCTCTGGTGCATTCTGGAGGGTCTCCCCAACCTCCTATTTCCTGAGGTTGCCTGTTTCCGTTCTCTCTTCTGACCATCAGGACTTCAATCCTTTTCCCTCACCCAATACCAGATCCGACTCCTCTCTCCCCACACCTCCCCCCTTTTGATTTGCATTTTCCTGATGACTTGGTACAAAGATATGCACATAGATCAATGGAATAGAATGGAAGGCCCAGAAATGAACACACACACACACACACACACACACACACACACACACACACACAAGGTCACTTGATCTTTGACATAGAAACTAGATCCAGTGGAAAAAGACATCATATTCAACAAATGGTGCTGCTGGCTAAAGTGACAGTCTCTTTGAACAAAGCTCAAGTCCAAGTGGATCAAAGACCTCCACATAAACCAGATACATTGAATCTATTCGAAGAGAAAGAGCCTTGAACACATTAGCACAGGGGAAAATTTCCTGAACAGAACACCAATGGCCCAGGCTTTAAGATCAACTATAGACAAATGGGATCTCATAAAATTGCAAAGCTTTTGGAAAGCAATCCTACTGTCAATAGGACAAAACAGCAACCTACAGATTGTAAAAAGACCTTTAACAAACCTACAGCAGATTGAGCACTAGTTCCCAATATATAGAAAAAATTCAAGAAGTTAGACTTCAGAGAACCAAATAACTCTATTTAAAATGGGGAACAGAGCTAAACAAAGAATTGTCAGCTAAGGAATCTTGAATGGTCTAGATGCATCTAAGGAACTCTTTAATGCAAGAAGCACATATTTCTCCTTGCCCTGCCCCTAAATCCCTGGGACCATATCCAGAGCTGCGCATACAGTAGAACGAACCTTCATTAGTTTTCAGTAAATGGTTAGGAGTTTTCATTGAGTGAGCGCAACATTGGGTCATCCTCAATCCTGAGATGCAGGTCATTGATTTCCTGGCACATCAGAAGCATCTGTCCCCTGTGTGTGTGTGTGTGTGTGTGTGTGTGTGTGTGTGTGTGTGTGTGTGTGTGCATGTGTGTACCTGTATGTGCTCACATGTTACTTTGTGAGCATTTGTGCATGTGTTTGTGGAAGCTAAAACAAACAAAACCCTCAGGTGCCATACCTTGAATCTGCCTTGAGTATTTTGAGATAGGATTTCTCTTCTGTCCAACGTTTCATTGAATAGGCTAGAGTAGTCTGCCAATGAACTCCAGGGATCTTCCTGACTCCTTTTCTCCATTTCTGAGAATATAAAGTATATTTTGCCTTTTTTAACTTGATCCCTGGAAACAAACTCATATCCTCATGCTTGTGCAGCAAAATTTTTACCTACTGAGTCATCGCCTCAGTATCTTGTGGATCCTCAACTCTTTGAGGTGTCTTACATGCTACAACACATTCCAGAGAGTCCTATGGTACAAAGGCATTCCTATATAATATAGCAAAAATAATGATGAATAAAATCTATCGAACTCTCCAATCTTTTAGTGTGTAGCTGAAATACCCAGAATATGGAAGAAAATGTTAGAACAATTCAGGTTGCCAGTAAAACGGAAGGAAAAAAGATCATATATTGATGGTTTTCTCCTTACCCTCTTAGGTATTGCCTAGAGTACCCACCATAACACTTTTCCCAGGAAAGGTCATCAAGAATTAAGAACAATAAAAAAAAAAGATATTTTGCACTCTGTCATATTTGATGTTTGGAGGCATAAGATGGTTCATATGGGATGTGATGGACATAGAACTGACTAGTCTTTTGGATTTGGCTTCATCCAGGCAATAGTATTTCTGGCTTGACCATTTTCTTTAATTATTGGTATCTTAGTTTCTACCCTTACAAAATATCATAATTGTATTTGTTAAAAATAATAATATTCTTGTAGTATGTGAATATATCTCTAGAACTTCCTGCAAGGAAAATATTTATAAGCCAAGATAAAGTTAACTTTAATCTTCCCAAATACTTGCATACCACCCCAGATCAACCTAAACATAAGTGCTGTACTGCAATTCCTTAAACTCCTCTATGGCTGTAAATAAAATCTCAATGAGTCTCAGCTTTAATAAAAGCTCAACAATAGCATCCCAATCACAGGTTCTTGTTTCCCATAATGTGATCTTACTTGGTCCAAGCAGCATTTTATGGAAATGCACCAATGTATTTGGTATGTCTCTGGACTTCCTAAAAGAGCACTTTAAAAATATCTCTTTTCTCAATCTCCATAACACCAGAAAAGGTGAGGCTCTCACAAGCTTAACAGGAGAAATAGATCAGAAGCTTTTTTTTCTTTTTTGTCTAAATAAAGAACTTATTTTCATGGTGCCTGGTCTGTCTGACCTAAATTGCAGTAATTCAGTATGTGTGAAATTACCTTTTCTAGGACAAGAGGATCATAGCAAAAAGAGAGAGAGAGAGAGAGATGGCAAGAGGAAAAAGAAAAGAATGCACAATGTAGGCAAGGGTTCAGACAGCCAGAAAAAGAGCCTGAGACTAACAAGACACTAACTAGTTAAGACAGAGCAAAGCTAGGCATGGAAGCTAATAGCAAGAACTAGCAATTATCTGCAGAGGGTTTTCACGTTGAAGGGGGGCAGAAGGTCTTCTGAGAGCTAAGATAAAATGATGTTAAGGACAAAGAAAGGGAACTAATTGAGTTCACAATTTCTGAGACTTCTTTTTATTAAACTTTTTTATATTGCTTTTCAGCTCATGATGCTGGTCTAACAGATTTATTTTTGTAATTAAATGGACTGTTATTTACTAGCAGATGTAAAGGTAGCAGGAAAAGATACACAATCAATAAGATAGCGTAGACTTTATGAATTATTAGTAAAAACTGAAGAATGGAATCATTTTTTCTTTTTCGACAGGTTCACAATCCTGGATCTAAATATTAGCATCAGATAAGAAAAAGTCAGTTACCAGCAATACATGAGCATCCTTTCTCCTGCTTCTGCTCTGCTTTTCTTCCTCCATCTTCTCTTCCCCCTTCCTCTATTTTTTTTCTATTTTCTTCCCCTTTCCCCTTTTTCTTCCTCTGCCTTCTTT
>JADRCD010211558.1:0-27389 GCA_019843815.1 Montemys delectorum | reverse complement strand
GCCTATATGCTCCATATCATTACAACCCGACATTTTCTTCCTTTGTCTATAAGACAATTTTGTATAAAGACTATTTGGGTTTTTTGAGGTGGAATATTGACTCTCTTGGTTATCTGGAGCTGGGTTCAGTTGCTGATACAAGGAAACAAAAGGTCGGATGTATGAATGAGTAATAGATACCGTCACCCACATACATCTACCATCACTGATTTCGTTGGTTAGATTTAGCCTGGTAGCCTTTTTTTCTGATGGACAGTTGCAGTGAGTGGTGATTACTGCTCCTGCTACTTCTACAGCAATGCCAGGTTAGGACAGCACTAGCTAGAGCTTCGAGACTCTCCAACATGTCAGCCAAGGCCTGTGTGCCTCCCCAGACTATCTTCCCATTGCTCTAACCACCATGCAGTGCTTTATGCTCCTTATAGGGCTTATTATTCTTTACACATGAGAAATCTGCTTCTCTTGCGTGCGTGTTGAATTTGGCCTGTGGGGAAGTCGAACAGCATGGAAACAGAATAAATATATACTGAGATGCTGATATGTATAGATACTGCCTTAGTAGATTACACACAATGTTCGGAATCCATCAAGACTAGAAAAGAGATTGTTATGTAAACAGGGAGATGGCAGCCATAGAAATCAAGTCAGTCTCCAGCTATACTTAGCTAGAGAAGGAAAGGAGTAAGAGAATTCAGGATTACTTAGGCTCATTTACCCATTTCCTATACACGGGGGGTCTTAATTAGCTGCCTCTGCCAATGTCCTGCATATTCGTCTCCCTCCCCACAAAGAGTATTTGGGATGTAATAGATGTGGGAACCCAGAAGAGCTGGTCCTCATTTCCGTGGGGATAGAAGATGGTACACACAATTACCATTTTCTCATCTCTTTGTTACCAGGCTATGTATAAAGGGAAAAGTTAAAGGGAACTAGACTTAGTCATTTAAATGATCTCTAACAAAGTACTGCAGACTGCGGGCTCAAACAACTGTCACTTCTGGTCTCACAAGTCTGGAGTCTAAAAGTCCAAAAAGGAGATGCCAAGGGTAGGTTAACGTGAGAGCTTTGAGGAAACAGTCTCATATGGCCTCTCTCTTCATCTGTGCATTGCCATCGTGATAGTCTGGAAACTAGTCGCATTAGAACTTATCTTACTGCTTTCATCTTACCTCAGGTACTCCATTGAAACTCCCATCTCTAAATGAGGTCTCATTCCAAGGTGTTCACTTAGAGCTCTAATGTTCCTCCTTTGTAGAAGGCACAGTTTTGGAAAACGAAATGTATTTGGGCCGTGGTGGTGGTGGTGGTGGTGGTGTGTGTGTGTGTGTGTGTGTGTGTGTGTGTGTGTACCTTGGGAACAATGATAAGATAAGCTGTGCTCTCCCTTTTCATAGAGCATTTCCCTTCATATCTTAATGGCTAGTGAAAGAAATAATTTTTTATTAATATTTTGACCTATTAGAACAAAAGAAACAGAATCTCCGAGATATCTTTAGGGTTGAGGTATTCAGGTCCAGATTTGCCTGGGATCATTTCCAATGGTCAAGGACATAGGTTTTGTTTAATAAGATTCAAATACTTACAAGAAAAGAGATAAGAAAGGTCGTGGAGGTCGCGTTGGTGGTTAATGCTGCTTCCTTATCTATGCCGATAACATCCCGGGTGCCTAATGCAGAGTGTAGGCTACAATGCAATGAGTAAGGCAGAGAGAGAAAACAGACGGAGGGAGGCCTGCTTTTTATGCACAAACTGCATGCCATCGATGTACTGGAAAGGGAGAGGGAGAAAGACAGAGGGAAGAGGAAGAGAAAGAGGAAGAGAGTTCATCTACCTAACTGAAAAGAACCAGGTACATGTGTAGAGAGAACAGGAAAGGAAGAGAATAAGCAAAATATCTTTAGACATATTTTTTAAAGAGTAATAGCCATTTCTCAGCCTCAGCATGGACAAAGATATGGTTAAGTCAATAACATCTAAAATCTAATCAGGATCTATTTAATCTTACTCTCAAATCTGAGGGACCCTAGTTATGAAAGGTAGGAGATTTCCTAGGAGTGAGATCTCAGGCACAGATGCCTGAATCACCCAGAGTTCTGAGCTCCTCCACGACATCCATTTTGTTCTTCTCAAATGTCCTGCGAGAACACTCTTCACTTCCCTGTGATGGGCAGAAAGAGAAATATTTCTGCTCAGGTTTTCTCTATTTCTGTCAGAGAGGTAAGACACTTTCCTTGGTAAGACTTTTCCAGAATCACAGCACAGCATCACATTGACTTCTGCATCTCAAGAGCCATGCCCACATATTAGCAGCGAGGGACCTGCGGCTACATCACTATGCCCGAGTCCTTTCCTGCCCAACCATCATGTCATTGCTGATACAAAGGAAGTTTGCTCCATTTTATTTTCTTCATAAGCCTTGGGAAATAAAGCCTGCTAGCTGCCATAAGAGGCATAGAAAGCTGTTGAGATTTGAATGGTTTAGTAGTTTCTCTTGCTGGGATAAAGCACTGATCAAAAAACAACTTGGCAAGAAAGAAAACAGTCTGTTTTGTCTTAAAGTTCCCAGGACACAGTTCATCACTGAAACAAGGCAGGCAGGAACTCAGAAAAGGACCTTGAAAGCAGGAGCTCAACCAAGGCCTGGAGGAATGTTCGTGGCTTACTGGTTTGCTCTCTTTGGCTTGCTCAGTTTCCTTTCTGATAAGACCCAGAGCTACCTTCTCAGGAGTGATAAAGGCTACATCAATCATATACGTACACACACACACACACACACACACACACACACACAGTTGCCTGGAGGTAATCCTGATGGAGACAACTGAGTTTCTGTCTTTCCAGATGACTCTAGCTTCTGTCGAGTTGAGAAAAACTAACAAGAGCAAATGAGAAGGCTCAAACCCCCAATATTGATGACTACAGGACCCAACAGATCATGTGCAAATGTCTATGTTACTTTTATTATCCATCTCCTAACTTTATGTGGCTGTCACAGACTCTGAGAGGAGACAATCAGAAGACTTAGTCGCTAAGAGCCAGCCTAACCTCTTCTCTTTTTCCAGGTACACCCAGTCTTAAAGATACCATGTTTGAAACTGACTTTTCAAAACTGTCCAAGATCTAGATAACAAGTCTTACTGTTACTTACTCTAGCTACACAAATATAAAGTATTTCTCTGTCTCAGATAATACAAACCCACATTTTCCTCTTCTAAAAATAAATTATTAATTCATATTTCTTTAAAAAAATCTTTGAAAATGCTCACGGAATATTAGTTGATTGAAAAAGAGATATATCATTCCAAATTTCTTGTTTTTTTTTTTTCCAAATTGTTTTTGGTTTTAACCAATACTTTAAGTTTCAATGTTTCTTTTTCCCTTTGTCTAACCTAACTTTCCATGGACTCAGTGATCAAGTGTGAGGATATGAGAAAACCATGAGATTTCTCTACAAGCACGAAGTATTCTCTACAAGATGCAGTGAGGAATAGCTAGCAATATGCTACACATGCTTCATGGGGAGTTAATAGCCTGCTTTTTTGGTGTGGTGTCATTTTCTATCTCTCCTCCTTACGTGCATTCTGCAGAGAGTTAGGGCTGTGTTTGATTATACATTCAGGGAAGTCCCCCTGATGGTGTCAAAAGACTGTGCATGTATCTTCCCATGCATATTTTATCTAATAGAGAGGAGCTTAATATTGAAAAGGGTAATAATATTCATAAAGAGACTATATATTAGATTTCCCAAGGGAATATTTTTGATAACAAATAGCACTCCAGATCTGGGCCCACAGCCCTGAAGATGGATCAAAGAAATTAAGTCTGGGCACAAACTGTGATGAGCTATAAATATTGGAAAGAAGTCAAATTTCCAAGAATTAACTTTTCAACAATATGCAAAATACAGGAAAACTTCCTAAAGAAAAAAATGTAAGGGCTTACCAAAGTAGTTAATGTAGTCTTCTAAATGTAGGTAGAACCAGAAATTTCTATTTAGGTAGAATAGAGACAATTTTTCCATGTACAGTAAAGGTAATTTTTTTCTGGAGATTATTAAATTTATTTGGAATATTGTCTCCCTATCTATCCAAACCTGGCCTGGAACTCACTTTATGGACCAATCTGGTCTTCAGCTTGGAACAGTTCTCAAAGGCTTAGATTAAAGGGTACACCGCCATGCCTTTCTGGCTATGACACTTTTAAAACATTTATTTAAGATTTGTGTATTTGTATTTTATGCGTGTAAGAATTTGGTCATGTATGTCTATACCCTACATGCATGCAGTACCTGCAAAGGCCAGAAGAGGGCAACAGATGCCCTAGAATTGGCACTCTAAAAGGTTGTGAGTTACCCTGTGAGTACTGGGAATTGAACTCAGGTCTCTGTACCAGCAACAGGTACAGAATGGCTCAGCCTTCTCGTTAGTCATTTGTTTATTCATTTCCGTGTGTGTGTGTGTGTGTGTGTGTGTGTGTGTGTGTGTGTGTGTGTGCGTGCACGCACACACAGATGCACAGAAGAGGGCTTTGGGCATTTGCCTCTCTCATTTTCCACTTATCCTTCTCCAAGGGTGTGTGCTTCTAAGCCTTGTATTTTCTCAGCTAGGCTGGAAGCTAGCAAGCTCCAGAGAGCTCTCAGATCCTAGGAGCTGGGATTGCAGGTGTGCCCTGGATGCCAGGTTTGTTATACGGGCATTGGCATCTGAACTCCAGTCCTCATGATTGCAAGGCAAGTACTTTTTAACTGTTGAGCCATGTTTCCAACCCCAGAAAAAATTTTAATTTATAGATCATCTTGTATTCACATCAAGTAATGTGCCACTTATTATATAACAAAACCCATTGCATTCCCTCAGCAGAATCAATGCAAGAATTTAAAAAAGTCATAACAGCTATTTTAAGAACTATAAGTTTTCCTCTACATATTATTTCTCAACCAGTTACAGTGTTTCGGATGTGGTTGTTCCCAAAGACCCATCAGAACCAAGGACTTCTATCCCAAAGTGATGCTGTAGGGAGACAGAACCTTAAGAAGAGAGGGGCCAACTTGGGATCCACCTCAAGGGGAAGCTCCAAGGCCTGACACTGTTACTGATTCTGTGGTGTGCTTACAGATAGAAGCCTAGCATGGCTGCTCTCTTAGAGTCCCAACAAGCAGCTGACCAAGACACATACACTCAACCAATGGACTGAAGTTGCGGTCCCCTGTGGCTGAATTAGGGATAGGCTGGTAGAAGCTGAGGAGGAGGGCGACTACATAAGAAGACCAGCAGTCTCAACTAACCCTAACCCTCAAGATCTCTCAGACACTGAGCCACAAACCAGGCAGCATACACTAGCTGATAGGAGGGCCCAAGCATATATACAACAGAGGACTGCCTGGTCTGGCCTCAGTGAGAGAAGAAGCGCCTAACCCTTGAGAGACTTGAAGGCCTCAGGGAGTAGGGAGGCCTGGCAGGGTAGGGTGGGGTAGAGTGGAGGATGGGGACATTCTCTTGGGGATAGGGAAAGGAGGAATGGGATGAGGAACTGTTGGAGGACTGACTGATTGGGAGGGGGATAATGACTGGTTTTTTTAAAAAGGTTAAATATAAATATTTTTTAAAAAGAGGGGGGCTATTGAGAGGGTCTTTGAGTCTCTGGTTGCAGGAAGGAATTTATATATTAGCCCTTGGTGATGCAGGTATAATCTTTGAAGATTGTGATGGAATCAAGCCTAATGTGCCCTTCCTTCTCTCTGTCCCCATTTGATCTGTGACCTAACTCTAACAATGATTAGCCACCATCTCCCAATCATCAAGAAAACACACATAGACGTTTCAAAATGCTGTAGGTGGCACTCAGTTGACAGCCACAGTGGGCCCCAAGAAGTGTAGAGACTAGAAAGAAAATGCATGTCTCTCAAGGAGTGTTACGCACAGGGAAAAGAGCTGCCTGTTCATCAGAGGTAGAGGAGCCAAACCAAGAGCTTCAACACACTGTATTCCCCAAACTACAAGCTCAATAAATTGTTCTCTGTGTAAGTTAGCAGCCTTGGGCATTTCATTAAAGCACCGAGAAGGTGACTACTGAGGTAGTTTGTATTAAAAGTGTTTCTTTAACTTACTCATGAAAACCCTGGCATCCCTGGCTTTTTAATGTTCTCTTCAGAAGCATGTAACAACAAAACATTTCAACAGAAGGAGAATCTCTAAGAAAGCACTTCAAAGCTAAACTAAGAAAGAAAGAAAGTGATGGAGAATTATTTCCCCAGATAAGTTCATTTTTTTCTTAAAACATAATTTAAAAGACTAAACGTAAACTCTGCTCGTGTATAACAAACCATGGAAGTAGAGAGCATGTAAGACTCAGTCAGAGAAGATGCACCTAACCCTCGAGAGACTTGGAACCCCAGGAAGTGGGGAGGTCTGGTGGAGTGGGGGTGGGGATATCCTCTTGGAGACAGGGAGGAAGGGGGACGGGGTGGGAGGAGATGTGGGATGTGGAACAGTCAGAGAGTGGACCAGGAGGGGGATAAAGTCTGGACTGTAAAAAAAAAAAATTAAAGAAGAAAGACAGACAGACAGACAGGAAGGAAGGAAGGAAGGAAGGAAGAAAAGGAAGGGAGGGAGGAAGGAAGGAAGATTTTCTATGTTCCAGAAGCACCTCTGCGAACTCCAAGGCTGAGACTACTTACTCTCCCTACACCGGAGCAAACTGGGAGAGCTCATAAAGCTCCCCTTCATAAAGCTGCACTGCCTCCTGCAATCAAAGGGGGCTCCATGCCCAATCATGTACCGTAAGGGCAAGTCAGAAACATGTTACGGAACAAAAGTAGTAGACTTGTTTTTACATTTTTGAGTTTCAAAAACTGACCTGCTCATTGGATTGGCAGTATCCATTGGAGCCTGGCAGGGTCATTATTGGGTATACAACTGAAAAAAAAAATGAGACCCTCTTTCCATAAGACTGTCAGCAGCGAATGGGTTAGAAGTGAGGAGCTGGAGCCTTGCCCTTCTCCTCCATCCACGCCTGGCTGTCAGCAGCCAATTCTTACAGACACAGCACAAGTGTCTGTACTGCTGTGCTTCCCAGCAGTGTCATCCTCAGCCACACAGCAAGTCTGAGAGTCAGACAAGACTACCTGAGAACCTATCTCAAAAAAAGGGACAAAACTTAGAAATTAGTTATGCAATGCAAGATTAACTAATAAACTCCATTGATCATTTTAATTTAAAATAATTAGAATTTTAAGTTATTAAGTAAATGAAAAATTACTAATTATTTTAAATTAATTTCCACCAAAACACACATAAACCTGTCTGCGTTTGGGGATGGTACTCATTTGACAAGCCACAGTGTTCCCTAAGAAGAATAGAAAATGCTCATCTCCCAAGGGGTGTTATATGCAGGGAGAGAAACTACTTGCTCATTGAATGTACTCTTAATCAGAACTCCAGTAAAATACTCTGTCCACTTTGAAACTCTATCAGTGAGGCAATGAGGTAGAACTTGGAAGAAGGCATAGTCAAAATGGGCAAAGAGGCAGGCACATGCCTGGAACCCCAGTACTTGGCGGAGGTGGAGGCGGAGGCGGGGGCGGGGGCGGGGGCAGAAGAATCAGGTCTAAAGCCAGTCTGGGCTACATAGCAAGTCGTTATCTCAACAAAACAAACAAAAATGCATCTATAGTCAATTAAGAAAGACGTTCCACCAAATGGAAGCTGACTTTGTACAGGATTGAGAACGAAGCTTCCTGCATGGGACTCTGGGTTACATCTTTAGCCCTCTTGATTTCTCTGAGCCAGGGTCTCACTCACCTCCCCAGCAAGGTCTTGATATGATTCTCCAACCCCAGCCTCCCAAGGGACGAAGGGACTAGGATTACAAGCCTGTGCCACGGGTTCAGCTTATTTTTGATCGTTCTCGGTTCGCCGATGGAAAAGATAACTAAATCCAAGAAATTTGAATACTAATGAGGAGAACAACAACAACAACAACAACAACAACAACAACAACAAAATACCCTCACAAAACAGGATTTTCATAGCCAGGAAACTTGAAACATTGATTCAAGGAGCTGCGTTGTTGAGAGGCTTTTAAAAAAAACTCTCTACTCAGCTCATTTTGTGAATGTTCCTCATACGCTTAAGATGTAAAGAGGAGCTTAGACAAGATGACCTCTTGAATTATTTCCAGCCCTATATGAATGACAAGGACGGGAACCACAGGTAAGATTTATAGCTAAAACACTGTAGAATATAGAAACATAGGCAAACGTTCAGCTGGCCCTGGTAATGCTCATTACTATGTTAAGGTAAAACAAAAATCCCACTTTAATATTGCTGATTTATTTTAATAGGACCACTCACGGAAGATGTATTAGCAGAGAAGGGTAAGATGGCTCACTTTGCCCGTGCAATTTAATCATCTGGGGATACTCATCCCATCTCTGCTGATGTAGATGCTGACATGATCGTTTGAATGAGTGTGCTGCAAATGCATGGTTTAAATCAAAAAGCATTGCCAAAAGAATAAGTGGGCAACTGAACGTGTTTTATATATGAAAATTGAGAAGATGTTTGATTGTAATGTTTCTTTTTTTAAAAGGCCTACATTTTCTGGCTGGATCTTATCACTCCTAGTCATTCAACAAGAATTTATTGACCTTTGCTATGTACCAAAAACTGTTGGCAGTGCTTGAGATTCAAAGGTGAACACGTCTGACAGATACAAACAAACAAACCCCTATTTTAGATTTTTTTAAAATCTCATTTGCTTTCTGTTGCTATGATAAGCACCATGACAACACAACACACAATTCACTGAGAGAAGGGATTATCTAGCTTACACTTCAAGGTCATCATCCATCATGGAAGGAAGTCAGGACAGGAGCCCAAAGCAAGTAACTGGAGGCAGGAATGGAAGCAAGGACCATGGAGGGATGCTCCTTACTGGCTTACTCTCTGTTTCACACTCAGTTTCAGTTCTTACATAGTCCTGGCCCATTTGTGCAAGGATGGTACCAACTAGAGTGGTCTGGATCCTCCTATATCAATTAGCAATCAGGAAAATGGCTCACAGATATGTCCCTGAGCCAAACTGATCCAGGCAATTCTTCAGTTAAAGTTCCCCTTACCAATGACTGTAGGTATGAGAGCAGTTGACTGCTATCCTATGACAGGAATATTATTTCATAGTCCCACAGACTTAAGGAAGAAAATAAGTAGAGAGCACTGGGGTGGGGTTGAGGAGGTAGAATTCAAAACTTTCTAAATGTCATAATATAATCTCATCATAGATGGTCTGAACCAGAAATTTAGAAGTAAAAAACCATGGCATTGGCTCTTGTCTAGATCTCCAGCATTTCACCCCACTTCCATGTCTCTCTCTTCAATGTTAGCGGGATGGAGGAGCATAATTTGCCATCAGGATCATTCTGCTGTCAGAAGGTCTGAGATGTCCCCAGATCTGATCTTTAGATATGGAGAGATTGCAACTAGGGCTTCTTGGTCTTCAACATTATATAGCTAAGTAACATGGTCTTCAACATTATATAGCTAAATAACCTTACTAAAGTTCTGCCAGCAGCCAACTGATTGTGCTTACGCAAGGGACATGTAGGGACAGAACTTTTTAAAATGTCCATCGAAAAAGAATATTTCTCTAACTATAACTATCTCTAATTCTTGAAGCCCATCAGTATATTGTACCACATAGCCTGAAGAACTTTTACGGTTAAATGCTATAACACGAGATTATTCAATAGTGTACAGACGGGACCCATTTTATAATATCATGAGTCCTTATGAACCCAGGAGGCAGACTAGCGATACAAAAGACGGATGAAGCAAGGACAGCCAATGGAAAAGAACAATTTTGCATGAAGGAAAATACTCCTCCATCATGGGAGAACCACGTGGAGAGAATGTAAAGAGTGTGCTGCCCTGGGACCAAAGCCTTGCCTTAGTTAACGCAGGGGACCTTAGTGCTACAACACGGAGGGATTCACTTCTCAATTCGAATGGATTCAAGAACCTTCCCCAAAGGGATGGAGTGCTGCCAACACTTGAGTTCAACTTTGTGAGATTCGGATCCAAGGACACAGCTGAAATGAGCTGTGAGGAATAAACTGGTGTTGTTTTAAGCTGGTGAGTGAGTGTGTACTCATTTATCACACTGGAAGACTAATGCCCCACCACCGAACCAAGTATGGGAACCATTCACAGACCCTCTCTGTCCTCCATTTCCCATAACCTCCCACTCCCATCCCAAAATTATAAACACTTACATCATTTTTTTCCCTCCAGAACACGTGTTATACTAGGTTTTGGCTCTGTAGAATTCAGCTTCATCTCTTGGCAAATGAGTTCCAAAACCCATTCCTCTTCCCCTGTCTGATTCCCTCTCTTGGTTTTCAGGCTATCTTCCAAACAACTGATAACATACTTTTCTAGGAAAACGTTATGACCACTCTTTATTTAAAACATTTCAAAGATTCCAAATACCTGACAGATTAAAATCCAGCTCCTCCTAAGTAAAAAACCATGGCATTGGCTCTTGTCTAGATCTCCAGCATTTCCCCCCACTTCCATGCCTCTCTTCATTGTTAGCGGGATGGAGGAGCATGGTTTGCCATCAGGACCATTCTGCTGTCAGAGGTCTGAGATGTTCCCAGATCTGATCTTTAGATATGGAGAGATTGCAACCAGGGCTTCTTAGTCTTCAACATTATATAGCTATGTAAAATAATTTCCTAAGAATACAGGTTTCCTCCATGTGCTTCATGTTGCAGATACTTGGTATTCCAGTCTCCCTGGGAAATGGCCCAAAGTCTTTTCAACACTGACATAAGTCACTTCCCTGAATTTATGCTCTGTAGGGTCAACAGTTCTTCTGGGCAGGACTGAGGTATATTGGCCAAGGGATAAATATTAACAGTATTTCCAGAGATGTGGTTGGCCTATGGAGTGAGGTTTAAGAAAGAGATGGTGGGTGTATCCTTTTGTTTAAGGTGCTACAACAAATACCACAGACCACGTGACTTAAACCACAGGCATTTATTGCTCACGGTTCCGTAGACTGGGAAGGGCCTGATCAAGAAGCTGGCAGGTCTGTCTAGGAGGACATTAGTTCTGTCACTGGAGCTCCACCCTCTGTCTGAAAGGCTCTGTTTCTAGCATCACACAAGTAAACGAAGTTACAACATGACTCTGGACAGACATGACTAGTCAGCTCAGCAGCAGGCCATGAGATAACAGCTAGCTCACCCCTCTGGTTTTATTTTGAACCTGGAATTCCAGAAAGTTCTAGAATTCTGAACTACAGCTCAGCCTGCCAGAATATTATGAAGATATATTTATCTAGGCAGGAGGATAAGCCATATTTTATATAACCAAGTTTGTGAACTTGGTTGACAACTTCTCTTTGGGTTCAAGTCCACAATGGCTGTTTGCATTCTTTCTCTAATTTCCACAGAGGTTAAACAGAGCACATTCCTATCAACACACTGTGGCTTCATGCTCTTCCTTTCTGTGTTCTGGGTCCTTCTTATATTCTAGGCAGGCTTGCCAGTATTCCCCACTGGGTTCAGGGTTCGTTCCAATGCTCCCTCACACCAACAAGCCTTCCTCACACCAACAAGCCTTCAGTGACTAGTCTCTCCAGTGTGCCCTGGCAATTCAACATGTGCAAATGCGAAGGTGTTAACTGGGTCTCTTCTAAGCTGTCAGATGAAGAAAGGAGAGCACATTTTATTCATTCTGTTGTCTTACTCTTGTGGTTTCTGGTACATGTTATGGGTTTAATTAACATTTATAGAACCGAAAACAGCTAGCAAGTGATGAGTGCTTTATTCAAAAAACATTCCACAAGTGCTTAAGGAATAACAACAAAAAGGAAAGCAAAAGATCATCTGTGGATTGAAGGGGGATGACAGGTTCCTTAGTCCAGGCCAAACAATCATAATAGTTGCCATTTCTTGATCAGTATTTGCCAGAAGCTATTATTCGAATTCTATGCGTGTGACATTTACTCGTCCTAATTCTAGGGGGCATGAGCTACCATCTCCACGTTGTAAATTAGGAAAGTAAATTGTTTGCCTGAAGTCCCAGAGGCAGTAAGTGCTGGAGACCAGAGGAGCCCAAAGCCTCTGTGTATAGCAGAGGAGCTGAACCCACAGTCCTTTGCTGAAAAAAAGAGAAGCTACAAATAATCAGGCATTAGTTAGTAGGAAGTGAGTAACACACACTGGGGAATAAATACAGGGACATTAGAAATGTGTAAACAATAAGACAGAGAACTGGGAGAGCAATTTGGATTCAAATAAGAAAATGAGAATGTACTTCATTGACAGCAGGGATGTGTCCCAAAGGAAGCTGGGAGGTCTTCTGCAGAGGACCTCACTGCAGCAAGAGTTTCTGGAAAGTTCCTAGCACAGGATGTGAGAAGGGAATGTATGGGGGATGATTTGGTCTGCAAATCCAAAAACACAATACCAACACAAGTTTTACATTAAAATATTTTAAGGCAGAAATTGTTCCTCACAACAGTTTTTCATTTGAAAAGAGAAGTTACCATCTTTCCTGAAATGTTACTTAAAGCCATTTTACATGTCAGCTAATTGGAGCACATTATTACTTTTGAGTTGGACTTTTTTTTTAAAAAGTAACTATTTTTCTTTTTGGAGAAAATATATATCCATGCCCAATAAACAGTAATTTGTGTGAGGTAGGCAAAAAGAAAGTCTTTATAAATGCTTGTATAGGGAATTTCTTTATTCTAACTGAACTCCATGTTTATTTTTGTTCCCTATGTAAACCAAATCTTAAAGACTTGATTTCAGCTAAGACAGAGCACACTCCCAGTTCACACAGTCACTCCATTCTCCGTGGCTTTGACAAGGACTAGAGGGAGGGAGGGCTGCATGCTTTTCTCCATCCAATACCTCAAATTTCTTGTTGAACTCATCAGGATTTTGCTACACACATTCTCTTTGGGTGCGTGGGATCATGTTTTATTTTTCTGAATGGAGGAGTGGGCTGGAGAGCTCTGGGGCCTGCCTAGCCCAGCATTCTCTTGCCTTGAGGTCTGTGCATGGTGGAGACTCTTTCCTACTGCAAAGGCCAGGAACTCAGATTGGCTTTATCTGTGGGCTCTCCGACTGCATCCTGGGTTCCATGGCTCACACATCAACAGGCACTGGCTTCACAGAAGTAGACCACAGGCCCCTTCCCAGAAACCACAATGTCTAAATTTCACTGCTGGTTTTTGACATTCTTCCTTCTTATCCAAGACAATCTTTTGCCTGGGGCAGGGTTTTTTTTTTTTTTTTTTTTTTTTTTTTTTTTTTTTTTTAAAGAACTTTTAATTAAAATACAGTTACATCATTTCCTCCATGAGCTCTAGTCTTCTGTCTCATTCATGATCTAGGCTTATGAAACATCACTGCCAGGAACTGAATATTTTGACTTTGCAATTTCTTCTCTTCCTTAGCATTATGTAAAAGAATGTTTCCTGGACCATCAAAAGGAGGCAATTCAAAAACTAAGTTATGTCCACAGTGCAGAGACAAGCATCAGAGCTAAATGCAGTTTCTCATATTAGTAATCTCAATACTCTGGAGGCTGAGACAGGAGGATTGCTTAAATCCTTAAGTTAAAAGACAGCCTGGGCAACAGAGTAAACCTAGTATGAAATTACAAAATACTTAAATAATAATATTTCATACTAGGATAAATGTGCACATTCTAATTATTAACAGTAATTCAGTTATTTTTAAAGAAAATGTTAGTTGCATTGTTATTAAAATTAGATTTTTTCTGGCATTTTTCTTTCTTCATAGATTTTACAGACCCCTAGCTTTAAGGGTAATTACAAAGAGTACGGATTACTTGTCCCTGACATTTATGTGGCTGATATACGTTATCCAGAATTTTAAATGTTAATTCATAGCTCTTATTGGATATAATAAGTCGACTAGTAATCCCACAATAAAAAGTAAAGCTGGGTTAAATTTTCCCTGTAGGGGAATGTATTTTTAATAATATTTATTATTATTATTTATTTATGAGCATTTGTACATATCTGTGTATAATGTGATAGAAGTGCCAGATTCCCTGGAGCTAGAATAACAAACAGTTGTGAATTGCCTGATGTGGGTGCTGGGAATTGAACTCAGGTCCTCTGCAAGACCTATGTGTTCTTAACCACTCAGCCATGTCTCTAGCCCATGGCTCAGTTGTTGTTGTTGGATTTTTTAAATTTTGTTTTTGTTTTTTGTTTTGTTTTGTTATTTTTGTTTTTTGGGGGAAGAGGGCTGACATGCTCTTCCCTGGGTAAAGAACATATAGTTATCATGAAATAATGATCCGTGAGTAGTCATTGTTTTTCCTTGGTGAAAGGGGAAAACTGAGAAAGAACTAAACAGGCTACAACATTGGGCTAGCACAACTAGCTTTTGTTGCGGTTAGGAGATGGCCTGGCATTCACAGGTAAGCCTAGCATTTTCTGAACCTGGACATCCTTTTAGATAAGTTTAGGGTATATGGGATAAGAGATGTACTGCAAAATAATTAAAATTCTATTCTTACGAAAGCTTCCAGAAATTATGGACCCTTTTCAACAAAGTTTACAAGTATAAAAAGATGAAAAATTTCTGGGAAAACTCTATCAAAGAGATGGGCATCCTTCAGACAATGGATCATAAAATTCAGATGTAAAATCAGTCACCAGGTGACATAATGAGAACTTCCAAGCCACCAGGAGAAGTAGTAATTGCTTTCTAGGTATCATACAATACTCTAAACTGGAGTGACAAAGAATGCATCTGTAATACTTCCCAGGTCTCATCTTTGTCTTTTTATTTTTTTATAAAGAGTTGATGCGTTGCATATATAACATATATATTATAAAGCACCAAGACCTTGTTTTCAGCTATCAGGTATAATGAAAAGGGATTCAAATAAGAGTCTACTTCTGCTCTGATTTTAGTTGCTCCTGGAACTTTGAGGAATTTGTTTAACTAAATTTGTCCTGACGATCAGAAAGATAATTTCCAAGAATTTTGCCAGCATTAAAATTCCTGATTCTGTACCTTCCCTCTCAGTTCTGAAACAGACACAGATGTATTTTGCATAATCTCAGAAATCATTATAAAAGTCAAAGTTCTTTTATTCTGTAGAATCTGCAATGCTGATGTGCTTACTGCCAGCTGCCCAGTGTGGTTCCAGGAGAGTGGCAAGGATGCCTCTAATACACTGTGGGGATTTTAGGACCCAGGAAAGCTTGTGGCACATTAGTTCATGTCCAGTGAATGGAAAGCATGAGCCGTGTATAGGGAATTGGAAATGTGTGAACAGCATCTTTCCTCTGCTTTCTTGGGACAATGAGCTGGAAACATACAGCCACATTTGATCAAGCCAGTGCCAGACCTCAAACTCCTTCCCTAGAAGAGGAAAAAAAAAAAAAGACTGTAATACGGAGTTCCTCCAAATATGGAACAAGATCAGCCATAGCCACATGGGTTGGGACTTTGTTAGAAATTTTATTGTTCTATGGAAGATGCAGGAACAAAAGCAGGGTAGTTTCCAGTAGTCTGTGTGTTCACACACTTTCTGGTTGACTCTGATAGACATCGGAGACTAAGAACCCTGGCTTTAACAATGTCTCTTATGAATCTTCTTCATGACTTACATGCATATTCTTTGAATTCTTCATCCGAGATGAAGTTCTCTCCTTTCATGGTAGACAAGGACGATAAAGACAGCAGCAGTAGCTAATGTTCCTGAAACATTGCAGTACCCTCTAGGCTACGGCCCTACTCCATAGTCTTAGGGAAAGGTTTGAGTGAACACATATTAATTTTATATATTACAAAAAGTCCCCACATTTTTATTGACTTTTCCCATATTTAATAAGTGACCGAGTCAAAGCTCAGTAGTACTACGTCGTACCTGGGCTGCTCAGTATGACATCACATAGTCTCCATGTCAAGTTTTAGGCTGAAGGCAGCCTCCTTATATTTTGGGTCCTAGTTATTCAGTGAGAGGCATGTTTAGGCAAGCTAAGAAGGCTGACCAGACATCGCATTCAGATAAGAGAACAAAGCACCTGCCCTGGAAATAGGGCACATGATACCTGAGAGGAAGGTCGGTTTTCTCTAAGAATTGTCTCTGGACCACTCCACATGCAAGAACGAAATCCCTGACTCTTGTCTACATAAACCCCCATTTAGAGCCAAAATCTGTGATTATTTTCAGCTTGGCAGCCTTCATACTAATCGGCTGTTTCTGGAAATACTTACACAACAGCCTCCATTGTTTCTTAAGATTTATTTATTTTTCCCTCAGAAGCCAGTGGTATCTGAAAAGTTTGTTACTTGAAGCTAAGCAAAACAAACAAACACCCCCCCCCACAAAAAAAAACCCAAAATAAAAAACAACCCTACTCTGGTGTTGAATAAGATATGTAGTTAGCAAGGGAAATCAACATAATTTAGGTTATAAATTCTGTATCAGAAAGAATATAGAAATCTTCATCTACCTCAGGTCACACTGTCTCTATCAAACAGACTTATTTCATTCAAAGATGTGTAAATTTCATCGTGTATAAATTTAGTGTGTATGTATGGGTATCCTGCCTATATATGCATTGCATTGATGCATCATGATCATGTAGTGCCTGATACACAAAGAGGCCAGAAGAAGGTGTCAAGTTTCCCTGGAACTGGAGTTACAAAAGATTGTGAGCTGCCTCATGGGTGCTAGGAACCACACTCAGGTCCTTCAAAGGGGCAGCTAGTGCTCTTAACCACTGAGCCCGCCCTCTAACCAGAGCCCCTAGTAGACTTCTTAAAGAAGGAATAAAATTGGAAGGGAAGGAATTTATTATTACCCTGAACTTAATTCCCCTCCCATATTTAATTCATATTCCACTTTTGAGAAATATGAGAAACTCCAGACTTTAGAGGGTCTTAAATATAAACCAGGGAGCCCATCTCTTAGGCTCATCCAAGGAGACATTTCAGAATATGAGAAATGTGGCCTGTACCTCATTCGTTAGGGACTGAGCCTCACTGTGCTCATTCATCTCCTCTGCTTAGATCAAGCCACGTGTTTCCAGAAGGAGTCCTTATGTGGCTCTCAGGGACATCAGAAAAGACAAGGCCTCAATAAGAGGGACCGATCCATAACAGTGCAGCCCTAGAGGGACATGTGATTCCCTGGAGAACATAACCTTCAGTAGCCAGGCAATGTTCTCCATTGTTCTTACCCTCAACCTATAGGTAGTGTCCCTGGCTGGCCAGTCCTACATCTCCAAGCACTCGTCACTCACTTTGTGGAAGCACTTTCTTGGTGTCTTCTTCACAGTCTTATTTTCTGGTGCCACCATGTCTATCTGGAAAGTTCCAGGACTCAGATTTCTCCTCCCTTTCCTGTTCTACCCGAATATTTACAATTGTCCCTTCTATCACTCTCCCATTCATGTGTCTCAAATGGGATCATGTCAGAGAGTCCCAAATGTTGCCTAGAATACAAATTAAGCAAAAACAAAAGAAACCCACAAAATAACTAAAATAGAGAGATTAACTTACAAGTGTAAGTGTGGCTATACTACTTAGTGATAAACAAATTGGAGATATATAGATTGCCTTCCATTCGTTGTACATGGAATGAGATGACCTTTTCAGGGCCTTACAAAGGCCATGGAACCATCTCTAGTTGCCTCTTCTCCCTTCTCCTTTCCTGTTTTCACCTTCTTGTCCCTGCTCTGCTGAAGCTTCCAGTGCTGCCCTTGCAGCCTCACTTCTTAAAAAAATCGTCAGCTGTGTTACCAAAGCCATTGTGACCAATTTCACTGCCCAGTGATGGCCACTGCACCTGCTCTCTCTGACAATGGCTCACACCTGTGCTCTTTCAGTTTCTCAGCACTGCAACACTGAGGTCTCTTCTGAGTATGGTGATTCGTTCTCTTGTTATCTTTAGGACTCAGAACCACAATGTAGCAAGACATAAATATTCATCTGTGCATTCAGGCTGGCAAGTGCTTGATGGATCTACCCTGTCTCTTTCTTTCCCACCAGGCTCCTTTGGATCAGACCACTGCCATAGCTCACAAGATCCCAGGACTTTAAATTGCAGTCTGCTTGCTTTTATGTGCTTATTTTTACCTCACTTTGTCATTAATGCCTAAGTCACCTTCTTGTATGATAGACATCTGTCCTGTGCCTTATCTCTTCTGAGACCTTCAAACACTTGCTCCCTATAGTAAAACCTGCATTTGTTACTGTGGGATTAATAGTTTCCTATCACTTCATTTCTAAGTACCTCAGCATGAGATTTCCTCTGTAATAGCCTGTGTTCTAGACACAGTAGGCAGGTTCTGCAAATATCTCTGACATGCATACATTTCATCCTTTGATCTGTTAAACTCCAGTACAAAAGTTATGGCCAAAAGAAGGGATTGTGGGATGGTATTTGAAGAAAGGAGTAGAAAGAAAAGAGTATGTGGTTGATCTTAAAGTAAAAGACAAGTTGCCCTTGACTAGATGGAGTGAGGATGGGAAAAATACAAGATAGGAAACAGCCTAACAAGTAGATAGGAAGTATCCTAGAAAGTGGACATAAGAGGAATGAAGTTAAAAGGAAACATAGTCATTGGTTGAAAACACTTTCATTTCATTTCGTGTCAACATGAATGTTTAGTTTTACCACCTAGTTTCAAGAGTGAAGGTCTGTCTATACTAGGGGCTAGACTTTCCTGGGAAGAGCATACTCTGGTTCACTTCCTGGTGTATGATGCTTTGAGGACATGAACTTACTTGATCTTTACAACATTAGGAGTGGTAGGAGGATATAACTCACCTTTTAGAAGAGAATGGTGAAACTGAAATGGCCCACTCCACCCTGCAGCAATGAATGAGAACAGTAGCTCTCAGACCAGAATCCACATCTCACACCACTGCCAATCAACAGCCTTGAAATCTGGAGAGGGTTCCGAGTCATTCCCTTTGCTGTCTTCTCCTTTGT
The DNA here is from genome assembly GCA_019843815.1 of Montemys delectorum. Classification (NCBI taxonomy): domain Eukaryota; kingdom Metazoa; phylum Chordata; class Mammalia; order Rodentia; family Muridae; genus Montemys; species Montemys delectorum. The sequence continues at coordinate 8,382 of JADRCD010211558.1, read as the reverse complement.
GGCAAGGCCAGCACACAACTGGCTTCTTAAAGAGATGCCCTGAAGAGTGCCATCCCACACTATACTCCCGAGAAGAGCCTCATACAAACAGCTGCTAGTTTTTACGAAAACTGAGGTTTTCATTTGAAATTTTGAAATTTTGAATTATGTAGTAGCACAGGCTTGTATTCTCATTGGTGGAAAGGAATGACAGCTCTTTGGCACTTTATTCCTTTTTTTTTTTTTTTTTGGTTTGTTTACATTTTTAAAAAATGACATTGTTGTATTTCTGCTAGCAGGTGTGGGCTGCATGTGTGGCAGGCTCAGTGCAGGAATGGACAGGGGTAGGAGTGGAGGAGGTAACGACTTGGTGGTTGGAAGGGAATGGAGAGGGTTAGATACACTTCTGGGAAGTCTGGAGGAAAGACTCATGGCACGCTATAGCTAAGCCACCAATAAGGTTGAGAAACTCTTGGAAATTTAGCTGTTGAGGTCCAGCTTCTTCATCACGTGGTCAAGGACACCCTGGTCCTCTGGCTCTTCGTGAAGGCAGCCAGCTCCGTGTTCGTGAAGGAAAGGAACTCAGTTTTGGAGAGTTGACGGCTGTTTCCATCCTTCCCACTGTATTTTAGAAAATGGCAATCGAGGACTCCATGCATTTCTCAGTCTCTGTAGGCATTTTTGCCAAGTTGAGGAGCGAGGCTGGGCTGCGACTGCAGCTGACAGTGGCTGGGACAGGAGTCTTGCACTTTATTCCTAATGCCTAAGATATAAAGCAGATCTTTTGAAAAGCACAATGGAGAGCAATAGAAGAAGGGATTTCAGAGTCAGAATGTTTGGACTGGAGTTGCACCTATGCCACAGTCAAGATGACTATGCAATCTCTGTCTATAAGGCTATCAAGAGGACTGATTTGTGTATTTGAACCAACCTTAGTTTGAATCTTGGGATAAAACCAATTTTATCATACTAGACGATCTCTTCAAGGTGATTATGACTTTTGTAAGTTTTTTATTTTATTTCTGCATTTATGTTCATCAGGAAGGTGGTTGGCTGTGTTCTTTATTTGGGATTGCTGTGTGTCATTATTCAGGATTGTGTCAGGGTTATGTAGTTGAACCAATTTAACCTTGTCTCCATCTAGCTTTCAGATGAAATATACATAGACTATGGTTATTTTATTTGGTTTAATTATTGGGGTAACCCCTAACCTACTTTTCTAACTGCTGGCCTGGCTGCTTCTTCATAGGCATACCCCCAAATACTTGCTGTTTCTCTTGGCCATGTGCTTGTGGAGACTTCCTCCTCTCCCCATGTCCTTTCTTCTCTCTCCCTTCTGTAACCTCCAACCAGGTAACTCAAAACTCACCTGCTTCTAATCCCTCCAGTAATTGGCTGCAGCCCTTTTTATTTGACCAATAGATTTAAATTAAGGAACAACAACAGACAACTAGATCTTCGGGTACAGAATTTAGTGTTCCAATACATAGCAATAGACCAAACCGTAACAGGGTTATACTGGTTGTATAGAACAAGTTTAGTGATTCCTCCTTTTCTATTTCATGGAATAGTTTTGAGGAGTTAGTATTCATTCTTTCCTGAATATTTGGTAGAATTTAGAGGTACAGATTTCGGTCCAGACTTGGTGTGTGTGTGTGTGTGTGTGTGTGTGTGTGTGTGTGTGTGTGTGAAACTTTTAATTATTGCATCAATCTTCATGCTTGTTATAAGTCTGTTTATTTTTATCTTCTGGCTTTAATTTGGTAGGTGAGATATGCTTAAATATAGATATATTTCCTGGATTTTTCCAACATTTGGAATATACATTTTAAAAGTATTCCTTGAGAGTGATCTGGATTTCATCAAAGTCTATTGTAATGACTTCCATTTCTTCTCTAAGTTTTATTAATTTGAGTTTAATCTCCATTTTGTTTTGTGTAGCTCGGGCTTATTCAATCTTGTTCCTCTTGTTCATCTTTCCATGAATTTTTTTTTTTTTAATTCTATGCTCTTTTAGTCTCTATTTAGTCTCTATTAACTTGTGCCTCACTCTTTATTACTTTTTCTGCTATTGCCACATTTGGATTTGGATTCCTCTTGCTTCTTCTAGATGACCATCTACATGGGACCTCTCTGATTTGTGTAATGTAATCATGTACCACTACAAACTGGGAACTGCCATGGCTATATCACACAGATTTTTGGTAGGTGACAATCTCATTTTCATTTTATTCTCAGGATTGTAAAATTTAAGTGCGAATTTCTTCCATGACTTATTGTCCATTTAAGAGCATGTTGTTCAATTTCCAATTATCTGTTTACTTTCTCTGAGTGTCATCTCGCTGTCACTGTCTAGTTTTATTCCACCATGGTCTGACAATATGTAGGGAGTTACGTAGGCTTTGAAATTATTAAGGCTTGTTTTGTGGGCTCTAATGTGGTCAACTTTAGAGAAGTTCCATGTACTGCTGAGAAGATGGGTCCTGCCAGTCTGTTGGGTGGAAGGGTCTATAGGTATCTGTTAGGTACAGATGATCTATGGTATAGACAAGATCTGGAGTTTCTTGGCTGATTTTTAATTTGGAAGATCTCTCTAGATGTATAAGTAAATTATTTAAGTGTACTGCTATTATTGTGTAAGGATTCAGTGGTGTTTTTTTATGACTTTTACAGTTTATTTTTATGAAATTAGGGGCTCAATATTTGGTGCATAAATATTGATAATAATTATGTTCTCTTGGTGAATTATTCCCCTTACGAATTAATAGGCAGTGGTCTCTTTATATTTTTTGCCCAAATTTTAATGGCATCTACATTACAGATACAAAAACTGCTACTCCAGGCTATTAGCAGTTTTTATTTACTTCATATTTAATTTCCAATCCTTGGCTCTCAATTTATGGTTATCTTTCCTAAGTATATATTTTGGAAATAGCAGACAGTTGGTGCTGAGTCCTGCATGGAGCAGTATGACACAGTTCCCACCCTTTGACCAGAGCATACAACTGACTTGTGTATTAATGTAATGAAATATTAATATACATAATTTACTTTATATTCTTCCTTTGGGAATGTCCTCTCTTTCGAGTTTAATGACTCAATAATAATTGGAAACAGCACAAACTGGGAAGCTAGAATGTATCCCTCTGATGCTGAGACCTTCAGGATAACCCTTAAGGCTGTGGGAAAGAACTCTGAAAGCATGAGTTCAAGAGTAAATAAGTAGAATTGTCCTTTAAAATATTCCTCAACTATGGAAAATATATGAATTTCATAAGGAGCTTAATAGACATAAAAGTACAGAGGCAACTACACTTATGAGTCTGTCAAAAAATATTTAGAAAGGAGATAAAGAAATTTAGGGAATGGTGATCTTAGGGCATGATCCCACCCAGCTAAACTTATTGGTTGCGCTTACAAAGGCAGAAAGAATTCATTTGCCATATTTAAAAAAATGTATTTGCTGTCTTTTTCTAAGAATCAAGGTGCTGAGGTCATAAAATTTTGGTTCATGGGATAATCAAAAGGGAACCTGGGGTCTGACTGAATTTTTATCTCAAGCTGAGCTGTATCCTTGGCAGCTTGGAATTTACATTATTAATTCATTCCATTATTCAGACTTTTTATTGTTGTGCTAAGACTTTTGGCATTTAAGGTTTGTTGTTATGTATAGTCTTGTGTCTATTGTTCTGGGTAGTTGATTGCTTAATAGTTCTTTTCTTCTCCTTTGGCTCCTAGTGTTGTATATTTGCTGGCTCGCTGTGTTGGCTATGTCTGGTTCCTTCCCGGGGCTCCTCTGTTCATCTGTTGCTTTCAAGGAATGCATTGTTCCTTGCATTATCATGTGTGGATTTCTTTCCTTGTGTAATATTCCTTTAAGAATCTCCTGTAGTGCTGTCTTAGTTGTCATGAGTGAACACATGCCTTAACATGTGTTTGTCTTTTGTCTGGAAATGTTCTTATTTTCCCATCTCTTTCTGCAGATAATTTTACTGCGGTTTATAGCAATCTTAGTTGACAGCTATTTACTTTCAAAGCTTGAAATATGTCACTCCATGCTTTCCTGGTTCTTAGGGTTGGCGCTGATGTATATGACATCATTTTCATCTCTGTATGTGGTTGGCAGTGTTTCCTTGTAGGTTTGTATATGTGTATACTATTTTTATGTATTTTTATTTTATTTATTTTATTTTTTCACTCTCTGAGTTACACACACTCAGTGTCTCAGGCCACTCTTCTGCTCTTCCCCTTACTTCCTTATTGTCACCAGTTGTCCTTCTGAAGACATGTCCTTGGGCTTCCGATCTGGTCTTACCCTGCTCTGTTTCTACCTCTTCACCTTCCCTCCTCTACATGCTCCTCATGCCTCTATGTTATTCTACACTCTGTTTTTACCCTAGAACTACTGGCAAGGCAAGTTGGTTTTGTTCCTGGCTTTTCCCTGTTACACTGTTGTGGTCAGTCTGGGTCCTTTTAATCCATGCATGCACACACAGCACCCAAGGCTGAACTTTCCATCTCTGTAATATACTCCTCCCCATCTACTATTCACAGAGGTCCCATTTTTGTGGTCCATCTGTGTTATGTATCTGCTGATATCATATGGCCAATGCAAATAAAACTAATCTCTTGTATCTCTCACCATCATCCTCCAAGGTTACTGTGATGGTTAATGTAAACTCTCAACTTGAAAGAATCTAGAATCTCCTGGGAGAAGGGAGTCTGCTATGCCTTTGGAAGGATTATCTTGTTTATTAGATTGATGTAGGAATATCTATCTCAGTGTTGGGCAGAACATCCAAAAGTGTATAAAGTAGAGAAAGCAAGATGAACACTAGCACCCATTCATTCATTGCCCTCTTCTGACTATGATGCAATGTGATCAGCTGCTTCATGTTCCTGACATCCAGAGTTCAGTGCCATGAAGAGGATGCACTGTATGTCCTCTGTAACTATAAACAAAAAAATTTCCTTGTCCCTTAAATTGTTTTCTTCAAGGTATTTTTTTTTTTAACCACAACAAAAAGTAATTAGGATAGTCGCTTTCCAAAATCTCCTTTGTGGCCATAAAATAAATATCAGTGGTTGAAACATATCAGTTGTTAAATCTGTCACAAGAACATCAGTAGGAAGGTATCTAAATTTGAAAACAAATTGTTATTTGAAAGTAAATAGTCATGGATTTGAGATTAACACTATCATGATATTGTTTTGAGTCATTTTGTTTGATTAGTCAGGGTGAAATAGGTGTACATGGGAAGTGAACTAGAAAACTTCATGGGAGAATACCATGAACCTTATTCATTGTCTTAGTTAGGGTTTCCAATGCTGTGAGAAGACACCATGACCAAGGCAATTCTTATAAAGGAAAACATTTAATTGGGGCTGTTTACAGGTTCAGGTGTGTAGTCCAATAACATCACAGTAGAAAGCATGGCCACATGCAGGCTAAAATGATACTGGAGATGGAGCTGAGAGTTCTACATCTTTAATCGAAGGCAGCCAGGAGGAACCTGACTGCTTGAGCACTTAGGACCTTAAAACTCCACCTCCACAGTGACACATTTCCTCTAACAAGGCCATACTTCATCCAATAAAGCAATATTTCCTAATACTGCTACATCTTATGGCTAAGCCTTCAAACATGAATTAAAATATGAGTTTATGGGGCCATACCTATTCAAAACACCACATTCATCATGGCCCAAATTAGTTGAGAATCCTGATGGAATTTTTAAAAATCATTTCTACTACTCAGGAAGTCCATAGAATTATAGACAGGATCATTTAAAGTTATGTGCTTCAACTTTGATGTTGATGTTGGCTCCACATACTCTAGAAACTCTAAACTACATAAAAAGTTAACCTTTGACTTTCAGCACTCTGTTATTCTATTATTTTCTCTTTATCAAAATCCTTCAAAACAAGGGTCTCAAAACAGGACTGAGAGAGCTGAGGATGGAGCTCAGTGGTGGAGCTCTTGCTTAGCAAGTGTGGGCTCAATATAGAACACTACTCCTATCACTGTCAATGAAGCAGACAGCTGTTGTCTCACTCCACAGGACAAGAGTCTGACAGGACAAGGCTACCTAGGTCCTCTGCCCAGTCCTCTCAGAGTCAAAAGTCAGGCAGTGTGGAGACCTCATCTCAGTGTTCCCATCTAAGATGTTTAACGTCCTCTTCTAAGCATCAGGGTCATTGGCAGAATTCAGTTCCTCAGAGCTGGGACCAAAGCATTGATTGATTAATAAAGTAAGTATGTCACTTTACTTCCTTTAAGGCCCCTAGGGATCTCTCTGGGTTCTTTCATTATCTTCCCTAGGATCATCTCTTTAACTTAAGGTGAAATGGTTAAGAACTTCAATTATTTCTGGAAAGTTTCTTCACAGAAATAGCTCGATTACTACTTGGATGAGTAACTTGGATAATGTGCACCTCATTAATGTAGAGAATCATATCAAAGTAAAGAATCTTGGGATCACCTTAGAATCAACACTGTCCATATTTCAGATGGAGCATACATCTCTAATATTGCTACTGATCTTGAGGAGCCAAGAATTCCTTTTACATTCTTAATTTGTGGAGGAAAGGATCATCTCCACATAGCTGGTGCCAAGAGCAGCTACAATTCTTGTAGGCCATTTGGATGCACTTCAAGTTGTAGGCAGTTGTTTTCTTCAGTGGGCTTTCCATCATAATCAAACTGTGGGAAGCTGTGTGGGAAAACACAACTGGTTAGTTGCAAGAGATGGAGATCATGAAAGAGACTCCACAAGAAGAGGTCAAGGTACCAGTAATTAAGAAAAGATTTTGTTGAATAGCCAGTCACCTGGGTTAAATTAAGTCCATTTCCTTGGCTACAAGAAGCCTGGTCTCCGACAACCAGTCTCTTCTAGAATCCCTCTGTGCCTTTTCAGTAACCCACAGAAATTTTGGTATTCAATACTTTGAGTCCATAAATCCATTATAAAAATAAGAACACACATCACTCTCTGGGAGGTCTGTTTGTTCTAATGAGCAAAGAATAAGACAATTATCTCACACACTGCTGCAGGTGTAGCTGCTAACCCTTCCGTAACTGTATGTGCAACTGCCAATGGGCCTCCAGTGAGAGAGAATTTTCAGATCTCTCACTTCTCATAGTTCTCCTTTTCTTATAAAGTAGCTAATGCCAAAATTAGCTCAAATACTCTTTTTGAGCCCTTAACAAACTGCAGTCACATCGCTGAATCTTTTGTTGAATGTATACTATCCACATGCAGCTGGCCTGCCTCTTCAAAGAGTTTAAATCTTTTGTCTACCCCTGATAAAAAGACTCCTGGCCTCCGTTTGAAGTCAGTAAGGGTGGCTTCCCAACCTGCCTCTGCTTCTGACGCAGCAGGTTCATCTGAATTGCTTCCGGTTAAAAGATGACAATGTGGTTCAGAGTGACAGTAGCCTCCCCAAGCACAGCTGTCTTTGTCCACCAGTTGTTGTGAGCGGGCTGTGTTAGGAGCTATGGAAGCTGGTAGAAAGGTGTCATGCTAAGACACATCTGTGTGTCTCATTTATGACAGTGCAGAAATGGAGTTCTTTGTGAACGAGAGTCCTGGTCATTGTTTACAAAATGCCAGTTCCTGAGTAAAATACAACTGACTCCAGACTTGGCTCTGTGCTTTAAACAAAATTAAAAATAGAATGTTAATTTTTTAAAACGGGAAGCACTTTTTATCATCTTGACTGACTGAATTGGAAAGCAACACAGTTAATTAGACAAACCCTTGAGTTCTAGAAAAGCGATTGCAAACTGTTGACTCCCTCTTTACCACCCTTCAGCAGACTGAATTCCTTACTCTTGCAGACAGACTGTAGACAAAGATCTTCTGGGATGGACCTCTGGAACTCTTACTGCAGACTTACCTGCAGGGGCTGCAAATAACTCGGGGAAGGGAGGGGTAGTTAAGCAAATGTGGATTTCTATTCTTGATCATTTTAGCTCTTTTCAAGTAGAAGATATGCTCTCCTCTTGAGTATGGTAACTGATGGAGACTGAGTCTTTTTACCTGTGATTGGGCCTCCCAGTCTCTGGGCCTGGCTCCAATAGTCAACCATCCTGATACACTTCCACGCCTCCCATGTCACTCCATTTTCTATCACCAGGCAAAGCATGCTTCAGCTCTCTTTTCTTTCCTTTCTATGTGCATTGCATTAATTTTTGTATATGCATATAGCATACATATATAAATATATATTATTATGTACATAAAAGTTTTTATTTGTTCAGACATTCCTGTGTTGATAAGTACCTGATTTGCTTGCTCTTGTAAGAATACTTCTGTGGAGCCTGAGATAGCTGTCTCCTGAGAGGCTCTGACAGCACCCGACTAATAACAGAAGTAGAGGCTCACAGCCATCCATTGGACT
>JADRCD010211553.1:0-33201 GCA_019843815.1 Montemys delectorum | reverse complement strand
AGTTCAAGGTGAAAAAGATAAAAGGCCTTAAGTGTATTGGACCACTAATACACCTCCCAAGCAACTGATGGGAAAGTATAATCAGTAATGATATTGATTTGACCACCACACACCACAATTAATAAATGTACACATAGAGCCACAGCAGTGTACAGAATGCCTTCTTTTCAAGCGGTGGTCAAATCAATATCATTACTAAATTCAAAGCAAATTATACCGAATAAGCTCCAAATTAATAATAATATAAAAAAAATAAAATTAATTGAAAAAAATCATTGTTATTTAGAAGATAAGAAACTCATTATAATATAATCCATAGGTGACGATACAAGTTTGTGGTGAAAATCAGAAAGCATTTTTGGTGCAAGGTGTTGTTTTTGTTTACAATGTAGGAAATCAAAAGACTATCACTGTCCCCCAACAGAGAGACCGACACTCTCCACAGCTTTCAATCCCGTGAGGTGATAAGACAGTTGATGTCACTAAATAACTTGATGGAATTAGATTCCAGGGAGCATTAAGAGCCTTGGAGGAACTGGGCATAAGCTAACTTTACTCTTGGCATAAAATCAGCCATAGAAATTGCTAAGGAAAATGTAAAAGAATTTTTAATTGCCAAATGCAGACTGAAGTGTGAAGCTACTGGGAGTAGCTACTTTTTATTTTGTCTTTACAAAACTTCTTGACATGAAACAATGAGAGGAGGTAGCATATATCCTGCCTTATGGCTCATGAAAGGATCATCCAACATGGCAGAGGAGGCATGGTGGTAGAAGCCTCCCGATATGGGTACTTGGAAACAACTTGGGTCCTTTGCAAGATCTCTTAATGCTGGACAGTCTCTCCAGCCTGGAGCTCTTGATTTCTGAATGTCTATTGGCTGCTGGCACCTCCCATACTCAGGATAGCTTACCTATGTTAAATTCTCTTTGTGAATATACTAGGTTACTCTGTTGTCCCAGAGAAGACTGGCTGATGGAAAGGGAAGAGGAGGACGGGCTGTTTCCCAAAGCTAGCACAGTCTGATCCACAAAGAGTACAGGGAAAGCACATGGATCAGTGCCACCAGTTAATGTGGACCCAAGAAATCTAAACATATTGGCAAGCCAAGCACAGTGATGCAGTGAAGGAGTAACAATTAGGGACCCAGTAGGATGTCTCAGAAATGCAAGGTAGATCAATATAGGGGGAGGGGATCAATAACTTACTCCATTAACACAGTAAGACAAAACCCACAACTCAAATCTTACGCAAACATTTATAGCTTTTCAAAGTCATGAATAAATAAATTTTGTCAGGTTAAGAAATTGAGAGGAAATTTCTAGAACTTGATTTAAGGAATTCCCAGAGCTACCTGACCCCCACCCCACCCTCTTATGATGATTCATGGAAAGCAACTCAGTTTTGTCAGGAAAGTATTACTGCTTGTATTGCTATTTCCTTCATTAGAACAGTGCTCTGGCCATCAAATGAGAATAATGTTCATGTTAAAGGGAAAAGTGTTTAACTATAATTGCATTGCAGGTCCAAGGTTGTGCTAACATTTACTGTAAATGTCAGTGTTTGGGGGATGAGGAAAAGTTGATAAATAACATAGCCATGTTTTGGATGAAGCCCAAAGATGTCCTAGCTTAGGCCAGTGCTGTGAGTGAGACTCCTCGGACAGATCCTAGTGGTGAGTAACACAGATAGACCTCTGCCTAAGATCACAGACACCTCCTATCTCCATGGGGAAGGGTCAGCAATCACTTCCTGTGTCCAGGCACAAAGGCAGGCAGGGATCTGGTGTCCCCTTAGCCTTGATTACCCATCCCTTTATACATATATGAATGACAACAAATACTCTGGCTTGCTGGTTACCAAGACTGCCTTAGTGCTAGTAGTTGGTGTAGTCAGGCTCACTGGACTTTAGCTCAGATGTAAGCTTAAACAGAAAGGAGAGAAGCAGTTGGTTCTAAGCTGAGTGACCAGTTGATAGCCAAGTTTCTGGACCTAAGTCCTGTCATTCATCAAGCAAAACATGTCTATTCCATTATAATCAAGGACTCCCAGTAGGCTCCTCACTATCTCCAGCCCTCAGGCAAAGATGCTCTCAAATCTATAGTCTGATATTGTTTGCCTTTCTTGTTTTATTCTTTAGTAATCTTAAGCAGGGGAAAAAAAAGGTAGCTTATGGAATTGACTAGACCTATAATTAAACGCAAGTATTTTGTAATGTTTTTCAAAAACATGTGTTACCAAAAAGACAAGTATTTAAGGTTATACATTTACCTCTGTGTATTTGATTTATTCTTTGACCCAGTAATTATGAAGCAGAGTATTTTAAATTAACAGGGTGTGGGAAATTATTTAAAATTGCGTGAGTTCTCTTTTCTGCATGAGTATGTAATTTTAGCTTTTTGAAATTTTATATTCTTTGGCCTGGTATAGAATTGATTTTTATTCATTATTTTACGGATGCTGAGGAAATGTGTGCCCAGTTAACAGGGTCCAAAGTTTAACATCTAATTATCAATTTACCCCAAGTCTCCATACTTTCTCCTACTCTGAAACATCAGATGGGGGAAGAGCTGAAGAAGAGTAACTGCCTGACCTAGTAACTATATTTCTAAATCTTTCCCAGAAGATTTTCACAGCCTTTTTTTAAGGTAACTATTTTAGGCTATTCATTTAATGTTAAGAAATGTTAAGAACCAGGTGATCATCAGAGAAAATGAGGCAAACTCACAGTAGTTAGAAACCATGAGCTGTCAGGTCTAACAACTGTGGCCAATCTCAGAGTGTTACATTTTAAAAAAATCTAGAGCAAGCCCTTCATGCAAGCCCATGGAGCACAGTGTACCATGTGAGTACCATGTGAATGTCGCTTACCACATACCTGAAGCCAGCCCACTTTGCTCTGTGATGGTCAATGTCACAGCACCCACAAGTAGATTTTTTGTAGAGCCAGTACACAGCAGACCCATATGGTTTTGTATCTATTATATTGGTAAACTAAATGGCACTATGAGTGCATACAGCCACCCCTGTCTCCTTTAGGAGTGTCAGTAATCCTCTCCATACTCTTGAGATGTGACTTTTCTTTGGTTTGTCTTTTCCACAAATGTATAAAAGTGAAACTTGTGGAAGGAATGAGGAATGTAGACAGCCAGTGAGATAGCTATTTGATAGATCTATAACTTAGAAACATGAAATTGGATACTTAACTCATCTATAACTGACTGTCAAAAGATGAGAGATAAACACTTATATAATTTCACCTCACTTAAAAAAATATGGTATCTACGTGGCTCTAATAAGAAAAGGTTGGCTTGCCAGCTGTTGTGATTGATAGGTGCTTGTTATGCAAGCAATAGGCCCAGAGCTCAATTCCCAGAGCATGCATCACAGAGCCGGGCATAACATGTATTTGTAGTCCCAGCGTCGGGGAGGCAGAGACGAGTGTTTCAGTGAGGCTTGTTCTCCAGCCAGCCAGCACAGCTTAGTCAGCAAGCTCCAGGTCCCAGTGAGAGATACTGCCTCAAACATGAAGTAGATGGCTCACAAGGGATGATAGCTGAGGTTGACCCTTGACCTCTGCAGGTACAGGTGGGGTCATTCTTCACAAATGAATTATTAAGAACCATTTGAAAAACTTAAGGGACAAAAAAAAACCCACAACCTAGGAGACTTTTAAGGGACACATAACAAAATAAGCATTTAGAGTTTCTGGAGAAATCCTGTGATTCACAACATAATGTGTCTGACAGGATTACACCCCCACAAGCCAGGCTTCCAGTTGAGGGGTGGAAAGTTCTCATAACCTGAGCAATGTTCTGTGGGGCAGTGGGCTATTCTGGCAGCCTGGGCCTAGTCAAGTTGCAGGCCTGGAACCCCGGAGCACCCAATGAGCAATCTTGTTCACAAGGGACGACAGGAATTCGGTTGAAGCTCCTGGGACCTTGGCTCAGGTTTTAGTCCCAACCCCCACACAACGGCCCCAGAAGGAGAGGTGTGTGATATTGGTCAAGCCCTCTTACATGCAAATAAAGATTCTCAGCCCAAACCAATGAGAGATAACTGCTGTATATATATCTCCTATCCAGGGAAGTAAAAGCTCTCGAGAAAGATCTACTCCCTTGTCTAAGCCTTTTGTTCTAAGAGCTGACACTTGGGAAGAGGTCTGCTTTCCCAAAAACGTGGCCTGAAGCTGCGCTGCACTCCTCACTGACTGACTAGTCGTCTTCTCGTTGGGTGCAGGAGAAACGGAGCAGCCTGGAAGATGTGGCAGAGACTGCTCCGCCCGTGCTTGCTTCCCTTCGCTAGGGCCCTTGCACCAAGTCGGACCGTAGATCTCCATGGAAAGCCTCCGGCATTCAGGCCCACAATGTTCCTCCTACCTCAGCAAACAATGGCTCCGATTTCTCTTTATAGATGAGTTCTGCCTGCTCTGTAACCATTTGCATGGGGTCATGAAATATGTACCGTCACTGATCTGTGTCACCACACTTTCCTGTTTAGTTTCTCAGTCCTCCATCACCCACACACAAACACACAAAATCAATTCTCCGCGCATAGTCCAAGCGAAGGGAATTTGCTTTGCTGATTAGACCTTAAGAGATCTGCCAATGCTAAGTCAAGCTTACATTCCTGGAAAAAGCTTATGACTTTCTACTTTGTACTGACAAGAGGTCATGCTTGTATTTTATTGATGAATTTTGCATCTGTGTGGGTGAGATTGCCCTGTTCCCCACTGACAGTCCTCTCTAAGTTGTGCTTTGCCTTGCTCTTAAATTCTTCAAGGAGTCCTCACTGTTTAACTTTTATGGATAATGCTTTGCCTTTCCTTCAGGGTATGTGTGCACACGCATGTACGTGTGTGTGCCTGTCTGTGGAAACCAAAGATCAATGGCTTGCCTTTAGCTTGTAAATAGAGTTATTTCAACTTTAACATGGGTTATTAAACTCTTCCTTGCCTTTACTCTGGAAGGTGCTGGGAAGGAAGATTAGCTATGAATCAGTTTGAGCCTGGCTTAATTTCTCTCATGGCAATAGAGAGAGCTTCATTTCTATTTGGTCAATTTCTATATGGAAACGTGTTCACTTCATCCAAGTGTTAACTGTTATTGATAAAGTGACTTTCAGTTTTTCAAGCTCTTGACCTTCCTGCTTCAGGTTCCTGAGTGCTGGATTCTAAGCATGTTCTATCGTACCAGTACAAACACATGTAAGGTCCTGCTTCATTATAGGATTATTTTAGAATGGTTTAGTTTGAATTTCATTTAAGAGCAGATGCTGGGGTCTCAAAGGCAAGTGTGTTACTTAGGAAGTGTGTGAATACTAAGGAGGAGTCAGAGAGAAGCCCACACAGTGTGCAACAATATCCATGCACTCACCAGTAGAAGTAGACTTCAGGGGCAAGTACTCAAGCTATCCCCTTTAAGGATGAGCTCAGTTACTGTGATGGTTTGTATATGCTTGGCCCATGGAATAATGGCACTGTAGGAGGTGTGGCCTTGTTGGAGTAGATGTGTCACTGAGGCCATGGGCTTAAGACCCTCATCCTAGCTGCTTGGAAGCAGGTATTCTTCTAGAGCCTTCAAATGAAGATGTAGAACACTCAGCTCTTTCTGTATCATGCCTGCCTGGATGTTGCCATGTTCCCACCTTGAAGACAATGGACTGAAACTCTGAACTTGTAAGCCAGTCCCAATTGAATGTTGTCCTTATAAGAGTTGTCTTGGTCATGGTGTCTGTACTCAGCAGTAAAACCCTACCTAAGAGAGTTACTTTTCTGTTTCTGTGATAAAGCACCAACAAAAGCAACCTAATGGAAAAGGGTATGTATTCTGGTTCATAGTTCAAGGGCATGGTTCATCATGTTGGGAAAAGTCAGAAGGGCTGGGCCTGGAAGCAGCTGCTCACATCACAATCTAAATTAGAAAGTGGAGGGTGAGATATATTGCTACCCACCCAGCCTTCCCCTCTCTATGCATTCGGGGACCCAGCCCAGAGAATAGTGTCACCAAGAGTGGACAAGTATTCCTACCACAATTAACCCAATTAAGACCATCTCCCACAGGCATGCCCAAATGTCCAGGTGGTTCTAGATTTTGTCAACCTGACAATAAGCACCACTAATCACAAGGACCATGGTAATGGGATATTTGTACACGTAATCCAGTCTGTCACTCTTTCAAATCTGTTCCAAAGACTGAAGGAGTCCACAAGTCATTTAGCCAGACATACACAAAGGAAGAGAGGGCTTTTAACTGGCTTTAGTCCAGTCTTTGGGCAAGCATGTGAGACTGGCAGCTGACATTGACTCATGCTCCCTGATGGGGTGAGACTTGACAGGTAAGTAGTCCTAACAGAGTCCAGCACACTAATAGTTTATTGTAAGATGAATATTTGGTTTTGTAGAATCTATCGTTCCACTGTATTTCAAAGGAATCTGCTAGCTTATGTGTTCTATGTCATACATATACAGCATCCAAAGTAGGCAAAACCAAATTTGATGGTAGGAAAAAAATGATGCTAGTTCACTAACAGAAAATGTTAACAATATCCTGACTTCCCATTTACATCCTACTTCCTGTATCTGGAGTTGGATTTACAGCAGTTATTGATGTATATTCCTAGGCTATACTCATTTACATGTTAATTTGATCTTTTATGAAGAATTTCAATGTTTCCAAAGTTCCAACTGTGTGGGCGTCAATCTGGATGAAGGAGGAAACTAAGTCCTATATGGGTCAGTGAGGGTGGTAGCTATACACAGCAAGTCCTTCTGGTGGCCGGATCCCTCTCTCTGGGTCCACCTGACTTTGGTGTTAGAGAAGACTGTGTGCACCCATGGCATGCTTTCTCTAGAATCTACAACCCTGTCCAATCTACAGAGCAGCTCAATATTGGTAGTTTACACTTCTTGGGTCAACCAAACAATTATCTTCAGTGATCTGTCCAGGAGATCCAGGCTCAGACGTCCATAGCAAGAACCAGCTAAGCAATGTTCTTTTTATTGATTTTTATTTTTATCTTTCTTTCTACTCATTATGCCTATTCTGGGCTTGCTTCCAAAATAAACCTCCTGAACTCAAGTTTTCTCAGACCCTTGTTTCTAGGAGGGAAAATTTCACAGACAATGTGATGAAATGCCTAGAAATGTATAAACTCTGATGTATCTCCTAGTCATTTGTATACACTCCATATAGATTTGAGAATATATAGTTTGAGATGTTGAACTTTATCTGCTGAGCCATTATGCCAGCCCCAAGACATTTTTTGTCAAGTCTGATACCCCAAGTTCAATGTGTGGGATTCACATGATGGAAGGAGAGAACCAACTCTTGCAAGTTGTCCTCTGAACTTTACACATGAGGTGTGCAACACACACACACACACACACACACACACACACACAGAGAGAGAGAGAGAGAGAGAGAGAGAGAGAGAGAGAGAGAGAGAGAGAGAGAGAGAAAGAGAATCTGACAGACTGACACAGACTCTCTCTCTTTCTCTCTTGCATGTGTGCGTACACACATAAAAAGAGAAAATAAAATGTATATTTAACAAAAAAATTTTAGGAAGATACTATGTGAGTCCCTCAGATTTATGTGGGTCCCTCAGGTCTGTGGGCATTCCTTAGGCCATATTAAGTGCTTGTTCATGTCGTCAACATTCAGACCTTTGCCTACTTGACCTATCATGTACACAGCACATAGGACACCTGAGATATCCCATTTCACCTGGCCCTGGGCCCCTGCCCCAGTGGCTGATTGATGTCCTCTGATATGGGCCACAGTACATTCATGCTATTGCTTCAATTCCTATTCTGAGTTTGCCTGTTTATGTGGGAATATACTATAGCAAGCCCTAGACCCCCATGTAGAGTTAATTCCTGTGCAAAAGGGATATAAAAAAGATGCTGCAGAGGTATCCATTCGTGGTGGGGAGAGGCGGAGCTGAAAATCAAATCTTTCTTTGTCTTCTCAAACTTCCGGGATCATTTCTATTATTCCTCAGGAAGAGCTGTGAGTGGTAGGCAGTGAGGGAAGAGCAGTACTGCGCTGTTCCCTGGCTATGACAGGCACTCTCATATCAAGTTTCAGCTCCTGGTCCTTGATCATATAACCTGGAGCCCTAAGTTAAGCTTGGACTCACAGGGACAGGGTCTGGTCTCAAGTGAGATACTGCCCCCAGGTTGCTCTCTGAAGTTCAGTATATGTACAAGCACAGTGCAGAAGGCTGTGTTAAGATCTTCATAGCATTTCTCTACCTGTGGGGAGCAGGCATCAATACAGAACTGCCCCTGTTGCCCTTAAAAAAAAACCTCAAACAACCATGTATATGTGAGTACAGACACATCCATTCCATAGTGTGAATGGAGAGGTCTGAGACCAATGTGTGGGGGTAGTCTCTCCTTTCACCTTCTCATGGGATCTGGGAATTGAACTCAGGTCACTAGGCTTGCACTGCAAGCATCTTTACTTACTGACCCATTTAACACCCTCATGCCCATCCCCCACTCCCACGAATGATTGGGAAAGATATTGCTCTATTTTTTTTTAGAGATCTAAGGAGAGAACAAAACTCTGTGTTATAATCATTTCTGAGACCTTCCCATTGCAGAATGAACTAGATATAGAAAGGGAGATATAGGCACAGCTGGGCAAAGTGTGGAGTTAGCTCCTGAGACAATGGAAACAATGATTATACACAAGTTTGGCTTTACAGTTTTTATTACATATTTATTGTATATGTGGGGAGGGGGAGATGTGTACCATGGCACACATTTAAAGGTCAAAGGACAATTCATGGGAGCTGGTTCTCTCCTTTCACCATGTGGGCCCCATGGGTTAAACTTCTATCATTAGGACTGGCAGCCAGTGTCCTTACCTGCTAAGCCATCTCACTGCCTCTGTTTGGCTCTTTAAATTAAATGTTCCTAGCAACCTTGAAGATGAACTGGCAGGCTTAGTTGAGTCAGATGCCCACAACACGAGAGCCAGACAGTCTCAATGACTTCCTGACTGTCTTAGATTGTGTTCATCAAGATGGAAAGTCCCATTTTAAATACACGTGGTGCGGTCCCGTGGGCTGGGGTCCTGGACTGAATTAAAGAGGAGAAGCAAGCTGTATACCAGCATTCAGAATTTCCTGCTTCCTGATGGCCATGTGACTCGCCCCCTATTCTTGTTCTGTTGTCTTCCCTGCTGTGATTTCTTTAAATCAGGATCCTGATTTCAAGTTGCTTCTTTAAGTTGCTTCTTCTCAGGCATCTGATCAAAGCAACAAGAAAAGTAACCAACATAGGTGAGTTTTGGCATGTCCACTGAGATATACATGAGGCAGGGCGGTCTGGAGTCTCCTTCCTAGGCATGTACCAATGGAACACGTCCTTTGAAATCTCAGATAGTCTAAGGGCCTGGAGGGTTCATTGTGAGGTGAAATATGAACATGGTCCCCCAAGTGTGTCACACATTAGCCCTTAGCAATGTAAAATGTCTAGTTTGACATTTTTTCCTAGTTTATAGGGCATCTACCTCAGAATACTGACCAGAACTCAGGTTTCCTATGATTTATTAGATTAATAAGCAACTACATGGGTATTTCCCAGGATATACGGTCACTTCAGAAAGATGTAGATGATAGTTTTGTCTTTTATCAGGTCTAACACTGGTCAGAGCTACTAGTTCAGCTTTCTGGGCTAACATCTCTGCCAGGAGTGACTCCACCTGTATGATCTTGACGTTTGAGAACACTGCTGACCCAACATATCTGTCCATCTTGAATGAAGCTGTTGCCATTGGTGAACCACGTTACCTCTGTATCCATCAAGGGGGTATCCTGAAGATCTGGTCTGGTCCCATGGAAGTGGGCTAAAATGTTCAAGAAATCATGCCCATGGAGGTCTAGGTCAGGCAGCAGGGTAGCTGGGCTTAGGGAAGCTGGGTCCTGAAAAGTTATTCTGGGAGCATTTAAGAGGAGAGACTAGTAATGAATCATTCTGGCATTGGTGATAGTCAGGCTTTGGCCCAGTGACAGTTTGTCAGCATCTTTGACTAAGAGGTCCATGGCTGTGATGATGTACAAATAGTTGCCTCTGGAAACTGGGTCTAATTTCTTTGGTAGGTCACCAGCTGGTGCCAGTACTGAGAGTCTGAGTCAATATCCCTTTCATTATCTCAGATCTCTTGTCCATAAAGACATGGAAAGGCTTAGTCCTTTTGGCAACATCAAAGCTGGTGTAGAAATTTCTTTCTGGACTCAGAGCCACCTCTGACCTTCTCTTAATATGTATCCCCTGGTTCTAGAGAGTTAGCCTGTGATTGGCAGAGTAGGGCCTTCTTAGTGGGGACTCGATAGTTCAAACTTCCCAGGGCCTCCAAGAGGTCCTGGGTCTCCTCTAGGCGTTTTTGTTTGGTTTCTGCTGCACGAAGGAGGTCATTTATAAACTGTCGAAGAGATTGTATCATTAGGTTTTAGCAAGACAGAATGTTGAGCTCTATCATCAACAAGGAAGCTGATGGGTTTTTCTTTTATGTTTAGGGTTACCCTGGGCATCTTTTTCTTTTCCAAGTGGGGGCATTTTTGATTTTTAGTGTCTCCTCTTACCTCTTCTTCTAGAAGCCATTTGTTTCAGACATCTCTTACACAGGTAGGCCATTGGTTTCTAGAAGCCATTTTTTCCCAGACATCTCCTACAGTCTCCTGCTTTGGCCATGGATGCTAACAGGATCTTTGTCAGGTTGTGAATCTGTTGTCTCCACTCTTTCACCTGTCTTTCCTGCACTTTCTCTTTTAGTAAACATTTTTCTGCCATTACCATTAAGTCTCTCAGACCTTTTTCTCTTAACCTCTCAACCCTCTGGATCTTTTTCTTCATATCTGGTGCTGCCTGATTGATAGAAGCTAGAGCTACTGCTGCTTTCACGTTGGAATGTCTCTAAGAGCCTTTCTAAGAAAGCTGCGGAACTTAATTTCTCTGACTAATATCTTATTTATCTTTGGCCAAACTGATGGGCTCTCTTACAGCTGCTTTGAGACCTGACAACAGAGACCAGCAGGAAGACTTAGAGTCTCTCCACAGCTTTAGCAGTGTTGAAGTCCCAATCTAGGTAGGCGAAGGGAAAGCCAGCATCAGTAGCTACAGGGCGAGTTCTCCCACGGGTTTCCGTGGGACCAGGAACCAGCCTTCTGGCCTCTGTCTCGATTCTATTTTATTTTATTTTATTTTATTTTATTTTATTTTATTTTGGTGATGAGAACCTGTAAAAGCTACTGGCAGTTATCCTAAGTGGGCTGGTGGGTGAAGAGGACTCTCTCCAAGAGATTAATCTCCAGTTACAAAGATCACTAGTGGCAACAAGCCAATAGTGATGAGGTTAGTTTCTTTGATTATTGACTGGCCCTGTTGCACATAAGGGCAAGAGGACAAACTCAGGCTGGGGAGGCAGCCTCCTGAGCCTTTGTGTCCCTGCAGCAGGTCTCCCCTTGTCTCCCTCCCCCCACCTGCCATGGGCTGCCTGTGGCAGAGCTGCTGTTCTGCCTAAAGTGTTGAATAAGGTGGGGCTGCCTGTTGTCTGAGGAAGATTCTATCCCCTAGTTTTAACATAGTGGAGTTGAAGGTGTCTGTCCCATGTTAGACATCCATCAGAAAGTCACCCATAACACAGATGACAAAGACAAAACATAAGAAAAATTCTGAGCACTCTGCACATGCCACCTTAAAAGTAACCAGAAGGTGGTGCCTAGCACATCTGTTTTAATCGCCTCTGGCAACTGATTCACATTTAAGGGCTTTTTTCAGAACAGAATTACAGATGTGGTACCACTCAGTTTATGAACAGACAAAGATTCAGACAGGAATCCTGTACACACATATGGACATATGGACACACTATACATATGGACAGATGCACAGACTCAGACAGACATTAACCATATTGAGACCCTCTGTGTCAGAACCTGGAGGCCTTGAAGTTCCTGGGCAATGCACCAAAATGTTGTGCCAGGAAACACTGAAACATGAACCACAAAGGATCACCAAGGAGCCAAACCTGGTGCGATTGTATTAGGATCTTTCTTCAAGCTTGAGCTTGGGCTCCCAGCCAACCACGACACAGTAGGAAGGTGGAGCCCTGAGCCTAGTTTTAGGCAGGCATTTCTAGAGGCAAGAAAGGGGTATCTAGCCTGGCACACATCTGATTGATGGGTCATTGTGGCCTTTATCATAATTGGCTGGTGCTGGGAGCCAAACCATGAACTTAACTTATGTTCTCCTCCCAATTGGTGGTTGTTAGGAAGTGAAGTGTCAAGGGTAGGCTTGTAACCCGGTGGTGGTACAGATTTTCTGGGGAATAACCTGGAAGCTGATGCTAGATGCAGGTTTTGTTGGCGAGTAGCCTGGAAACTGGTGCTAGGCTCTGGCCTGTTAGTTCAACCTTAGCTCACATTCTCTAAGATGGAATCTGAACCCAAAATATTTGGTCTTTCAATGTTCTGAAGACCAAACAGTTCATTGTTAGAGAAGGGACAAGAAGCCACATGGTTGCTGGCTGGGGAAAGAAGCCAACATAACCAGCATGGTTGTTAGGAGAAATGGTGTTGACCATCTGTAGTGGCTATTCCTGGTTGTCAACTTGACTATATCTGAAATGAACTACAATCCAGAATTAGAAAGCTCACCTGTGGCCCTAATCTGGAGCGCCAGTTAGGTGGCAACAGCATGGAGGGCTGGGGCAGAGTTCTTCAGAAGGCAGTATATGTTTTGAATCAGCATCCAATATATGGCACAGTTTCCCCCATAGCCAGGATCCATGGGTCCAGGAATCAAAGGATGGAAAAAGGAATAGTTCCACTCACTATCACTCCTAGTGACCTTCTAGGAAAATTTTTGCTTCCTGTCCCCACAACTCTAGGTTCTACTGGCCTAGAAGTTTTGGTTCCAGAGGAGGGAGTTCTCCTACCAGGAGCCACAACAATCATTCCATTAAACTGGAAGCTCAGACTTCCTCCTGGTCATTTTGGGCTTCTAGTGCCCTTAAACCAACAGGCTAAGAAGGGAATAACAGTGTTAGGAGGAGTGATAGATCTAGATTACCATGCAGAAATCGGATTGCCTCTTCACAATGGAGGTAAGCAGGATTATGTCTGGAGTACAGGAGATCCCTTAGGGCATCTCTTAGTACTTCCATGTCCTGTGATTAAAATCAATGGGAAACTACAACAGCCTAATCCAAGCAAGATGACAAAGGATGCAGACCCATCAGGAATGAAGGTATGGGTCAATCCTCCAAGAAAAGAGCCAAGACCTGCTGAGGTGCTTGCTGAGGGGGAAGGAAATACAGAATGGGTAGTAGAGGAAGGTAGTTATAAATACCAGCTAAGGCCATGTAATCAGTTGCAAAAACGAGGATTATAAAGTAATATGAGTGCTTCTGTCTTATTTTATTAAGAATACATTTTCTTTCTTCCAATTTCTTTAACATCAAATGGCATTTAAGTTGAGACACTAAAAGAATGTTCCCAAGGGACATTGCCCCATTGTAAATTTACAAATGCATTTGCAATTGTACGAGAAATAGTTATAACATGTTAGGTATATTCATGATTTTGTTATTGTTTCATGTGAACATGAGATATTATTTGTGTCAAGTTGACAAGGGGTGGATCGTACTGGCTATTCCTGGTTGTCAACTTGACTATATCTGAAATGAACTACAATCCAGAATTAGAAGGCTCACCTGTGGCCTTAATCTGGAGGCTGAGAGATACAAGTTTCCGAAAAGGTGTGGTGGCATAGTGGCAATGAATCCTAGAAGATTACGACTGGAAGATCTACAAGTTCAAGCAAGGTCATCTGCCACCACACCTTTAACCTTGGCCACACCTTCTGCTGGAGACCCATATAAGAACATTGGAAGAAGGAATGCGCTCTCTGCTTCGCCTGCTTGCCTTGTAGGACTGAGCAACTGCTGGATCCTTGGACTTCCATTCATAGCTGCTGCCGACCATTGTTGGGAGTTGATTGTTGGGAGTTGGACTACAGACTCTAAGTCATCAATAAATTCCTTTACTACGTAGAGACTACCATAAGTTCAGTGACTCTAGAGAACCCTGACTAAGACACCATCTCAGGGTTCTGTGTGAACATTGGAAAGGGCACAGTATAATATTTAAAACAACAGAACAAGGTCGTAAAGGGAAGGAGATGCTTCCCTTTCAGCCCGAGAGAAGCTTTAAGAGGTGTTAGCTTACGGAATAGGAGAGGCGACAATCTTGACAGCAATAGAAACCCTATGATCAAACGCTTTGGAGAAGAAAGTGTTTCTTTTAGCGCATAACTCCTCAGGGTACAGTCCCATCCTGGAAGGAGTCAAGGCAGGGACTGGGGTAAAGGTTACCAAGAGCGCTGTTGACTGGCTTGCCAGTCTGCCTTCTTATAGCACCGAGGCCCACCAATCCAAGTCTATAAGCTGGACCCTCCCACACAAATCATTAATTAAGAATATGCCCCCCAGGCTTGCCCACAGGCCAATCTGTTGGCAACATTTTTTTTTTTTTTTAAATTGAGGTTCCTTCTTCCCAAATAACTCTGACTTGTGTCAAGTTGACCTAAGATTAAAAAGCAATTGACCCATTGTTACCGTGCACCATGACATCATGCAAACATCAGTATTAAGTCATGGCCTTTCATTTCTGGTCCCCAAGGTATCATGTTAATTTTAGTTAATACAACAACGCAAAACATTCCAACATTTTTTTTGTACTGTCTTGTTTTATTTTCCCAAGACAGGGTTTCTTTGTTAGTCTTTGCTGTCCTGGAACTAGTTCTACAGACTAGGCAGTAGACGAACTCACTCTGCAGACTAGGTAGGTCAGCCTGCCTCTGCTTCTGAGTGCCAGAACCAAAGCGTATGCTATTAATGCCCAGCTCCAAATGTCTCTTAACTGTGGACTCCTGCAGAATAAAATAAATTGCGACTTTGTTACTCCAAGATAGCACAGTGACAATCATATGAAAGCGGAACTGAAGTCCAACAGTGTGAAGCAGAGTGTTAAGATTTATGACATTCATGGTTACCAGGTTCCCAAGTGCTGGCTGTGGAGCGTCTGTCTCCACTGTGTGCAGCACATATGTGTTGTCTCCACTATTCACAGCACATGCATCTTGTCTTTTAGACCTAGGCCTGCCTCACTTTACAGCTGATGATGATCTTAGTGGGATTGGGATCTACAAAACGCTGGGAGCTCCTTTAAAGCTGAGGGTTGCCTTTACAATAGCCTCTCCTGGACTTTCTTTAGGGACTCTAACATTGCCACATCACATGGTGCCAAGCCTCAGCCTCACTCCATTACACCTTCAATAACAGGACTGAGCCTTCAGCAATGGCCTCTCCTGGCCTTTCTTCATAGACTTTAAGTAAAGTGTCTTAGTATGTTAATTATGTAAGGCCAAATTATGAAAGCATATATTATCAAAGACATTAAGGTTGGACGATAGATGAGCAATAGCAGATTCCATTGCACATAAGATGCTTAGGAAATTGATGATCTGAAGGAGGCAGCACTGGAGGGGATTGGTGACATCCTTTACTTAGCCAGGAACTAAAAACGGAGTAGTAATTTTGTGGTCCGTGTGGAAAAGGTGAGACTGTAAGGGGATGATTTGTTCTTTAAAACCTGAGTATTTTCTGACTGAGGAGGAACCAATGAGAAGCTAAAACTTGGGCTGGTGAGATGGCTTTGCAGGAGAAGGTGTTTGCTCCCAAGACTGACATCTGGAATTTTTCCTTGGGTCACACATGGAAGGAGAACGGTTTGCCTTCAAGTGTCCATCCAATGATCACATGTGTGCTCACAAGCCCACATGTGCACTAGAACTTCAGAGGTTTGTATAATGGGGAGTACGTTCTGCAGCACAGGAAAACTAAATTAAGAGCACCAGGAGATAGGAAATAGAAGGCTCAAACTGTGGGATTCCAGGAGCAGAGAGTCAGATGGTTTGAGATTCATTGACAAATGTCATGCTTGCAGGACATCTGCTCAAACATCTGCCACTGATCATCGTCTCAGGGGCACAGAGTAATTCAGATTCTTAGAAGGAATAAAAAGGCCTGGGGATATAACTCAGTTGCTAAAGGGCGTGCCTAGTATGCACAGAGTCCTGGATTTCATCCTTAACACTGCATTAAACTGGCATGCGCATGCCCGAAATCCCAGCACTCTTGAGTGGAAGACAGGAGGTCAGGGCTAAGATGCTTGTCACTCAAACCTGAGTTCAAACTCTAGCATGCACATATTCAAGAACACCCCACAACAAGAACACAATTCCAAATCACCTTTAAAACTTCAAGGTCACAAAACAAGGAAAAGAGGGACCACCAAGATGGGATAGTGAGCTGGCATAATTGGTGTGAGGAACACCACCACTTATGGCGTTGATGGTCTCCAGGCTCCTAAGCGCTGGCTGTGGCACATCTGTCCCCACCATCTGCAGCACATATGTGTTTCCTCCACCATTCGCAGCACATGCATCTTGTTTCTTAGACTGAGCAACCATCTCAGTCTAAGCAAGTGAGAACCTTCTCCACAAATTGTCTTCTGACCTCCAATGTTCACTATGGGATGTCAGTATATCTCCCAACAAACAAAATGTTAAAAAAAAAAAAAAAAAAAAAAAGCAAGATAAGGAAAACTCGACAAGCTTTATCTCATTGATTTTACCAGAAATGACAGGCATTTATACATTTGATGTGGTAGAACTAGGCTGAAAGATGAAATTAATCTAACAAACCTTTGGGCATTTAGGTTGCACGCTAGAGACTTAGGCTAAATATGAATAAGCCTTTAAAAAGTGGATCCTTGCAAATATATCTTTAAGAGGATCACTTTTGCTTTCCCTCTTAATGGTTACTCTTCTAATCATTAAGGCTCACCCTCCCATTGAATGGTATTCCTAACAAGTAAGGCCTCTGTGATAGAAACTAAAAGAATAAATAACTGCTGCTGTGGCTAAGGAGGAAAATGTCTGAGATAGGCCGGGCGGTGGTGGTGCACGCCTTTCATCCCAGCACTTGGGAGGCAGAGGCAGGCGGATTTCTGAGTTTGAGGCCAGCCTGGTCTACAGAATGAGTTCGAGGACAGCCAGGGCTACACAGAGAAACCCTGCCTCAAAAAAACAACAGCAAAAAAAAGAAAAGAAAAGAAAAGAAAAAAAGAAAATGTCTAAGATACGTCTATTCACCTCACAGCACCTCTCTAACTTAGATTAGATAACTTTATGGTAATTTAAAGGATTCATTAAGGACCTCCAGGCTTTATGTATTTGTTAGTTAAAGTACATTTATACAGAAAATAAGTCTGAGCCAGAGTTTGAGCATTCTGGGATGTGGGGGAAGCCCTGTCCTTCTTTAACCCCCAGGCTAAGTTCTGAGTCTTCATAACAATCTTTGCTCTCTTGTTTACACCTAATCTTCATTATATTCATTCTGATGTCTTAAACCTCAGCACACAACAATGGAACCAGCTATATATGGACCTCTATAATCAGCTCAAATGTTCCCTGGACTGATCTGTGTACATGTGGGGAGACCACTTATCCCATTCCACTGGACCAAGAGATGGTAAATGACTATTCACCAAACAGGAAAGTGTTAGCTTCCTAAATGGTGGAATAAAAGACCCAAATAAGGACCTTAACTGAAAAGCATTCAGACAGGCCAGCTTGTGGCACTTTTTTGTATCTACATGCTAAATCCAAAGAGAAGGCAGTGAACTCTCGTAGAGCTCCAACAAACAAAAGCCTGGCAAAACCACTAACTTGTTGACTAATTAACAAGACATAATTTCCAATGCATTAGTTTCTTCCAGGAGATAAAAGTAATATGACCCTGGAGAAGTGAGGCCTGCCTTCCAGATGGAAATCTGTCTCACATCTAGTCCCCCTGTCCTGAAGCCATCAGACCTCCAAGGGGTAGGACAATCTGTCTGTAGCCTTAAAGACAGAAGGGTAGAAAGGACTGAGGTATCAATTTCCTCAGTCTTCTAGGTTTTTCCACTTTAGATGAGTTTAGTATTTACTTAGGGAAACTGCCCTACCAAACTAATCTAGAGAAGCAGAGAATTGCAAAGTAGGTTGAGGTCCAGTCAAGCTTGGATGCCTCAGGGAGATGACAAAGCCAACAGCCAAGTCCTGTAGCTACACAGGAGCCATAGTCTACGAAGTTTAAATATGGGGTTCAGAGGTGGGACAGTTGAGATGGAGGATACTCCTATGCTAAGAAGCCAAGTTTTCAGGCAGTCCTTCATCAGTTAGGTCTTTAGCCAACCCCAAACCATCAAGGTAGTATCAATATTTTAAAGCTATCTTTCAAGATGGTGACATTAGAGCCTATGCTCCCCCATAAGATACAGCAACAATGCCTTTGAGCCAAGTTGACCAGTTCAAAAGCCATGTCAGATGTATCACCCTCTTTGCTGTCTAATGGGAATCCATGTTGAATGCATTTCCCCCCCCTAGGAAAGTCAAAGCAAACCATCCTTCACAAACTTGCTTTGAAAAGGCAAGCAAGGACCTTACCATGTTGGCATGAAAGCTGGAACGGAACTTATGTTACAGACTCCACATTAGACTTCCCCATCCACAAGGAGGAGCTGACTGCCAGCCTGCAAAGGCCTCTTACCCAAAGCCCTTGAGCTATTTTGGTTATAGTCTGGTCACCATGATGGGGCCTCAGCATGACATCTGTGAAACCTGCTTTCTCAAGGCGACTTTGAGGTGAAAACTAAGCTTTCTGGTCACTTTAGAACAAGCATTTCAGAAAATCTCAGTACAGCATAAGGAAAGAACACATGGGTCACATTCCTCCAGTACCTTTTAATAAGTATTTCAAGTGGAATTTAGAGGTAACAGAACAGCTGACTTCATAGAAAAAAAACCTAAATTGTGGTATCAGTAATATGCTATAACTAGAATATGCTAAAATCCCTGCTTTATTTTCTTCACTAAACAGTAAAAGTGTGGAAGTTTTACGTTACCACTTTTAATATAAACAATTAGCATTTATATTTTATGTTAATTGCGTACATTTGGTTATAATTGGTCTGTCTCTATATCATAGTTTTCAAGTTAGCCTTTTTCTATACAGCTGGTTAGATTGAATAATATGCTACCTAATTCTGTCCTATGGTTTGTTCAATAAAAGCATGGTTAAAAATTTAGTATCCTAGCATTTTCCAAGCTACACACATATACATCTTAAATAGTTCTCTCCAATAAGTCTCTTTTCGAAATCAAATCCTAGGATTCAGTGGAGCAAGCAAAAAAAGGCCTGCTAATGGTAGATAGTGCCAGAATGGCTCTCAGAAACACCCTAGCACATTAGAGCAATATTGAGTGTGGGGAGGCTGAGTCAATGTAGCCCACCATTCATTCTAGTAGCTTTATTTGCTTATGATATTTTTGGTATGTGGCCCAACTTGTTATGGCTTTCCTTTTTGAGCTACAATTCAGATTCCACTAAACCACCCCGTTGAACCTTTACAACCTGTGAACATGCTGAAAACCATTGTACTATAGAGTTCAACACCCTCTTCTTCCTTTTCAGAGATAGGCTTCTTGTTTGGTAGCCCTGGTGTTCTGACTAGTTTTATGTCAACTTGACAAAAGCCAAGGAGATGACTTTTGAAATAATGACAGCCAATTCCTGCCCAAGCCCCCAAAACCTGAAAACCCACTGTGGTAACTCAATCTCCAAGATGGTGCGTGCCTCAGTAGTCTCGGTCTTGATAGAAGCCCGGGAAGTTCCTGTTCTCTGTTCCACGGAGATAACTCTGATAACTCAGAAAGGAACCAACAGGGTAAATCAACTCAGTGGCCAAAGGGATGTCCCAGGGATCAAAAGGCAAGATGATCTTCCTTCTGCCTTTTTATCTTGGCTTCTAACAGAAGGCACATCCCACAGTTGGGGTTGGGGTGGGCCTTCCCACACCAATCAAGGCTATGACAACACTCTGGGTGAGGCTTCCTACTCAGGTGATTCTAGCTTGTGCCAAGTGGACATTGAAACAAATCATAAGGATACCGGAAGATCATTCGGCTTTATAAGGACCTCGGGTAGTACTGTACCCAGGAATCCATGTTCCTTTCATATCAATGATGGTACGTGATTACCTGGAGCAACACCACCCAGCTATCATCGCTCCACTAGCAATACATTTTTGTTTTAAACTTTTAACAAAAGGAAAAAGGTTGGGCATAATGGCTCATGCCTTTAATTGTAGTTCGTGGGAGGCAGAGGCAGGCAGATCTCTCAGTTCAAGGCCAACATGGTTGGTCTACAGTGTGAGTTCTAGGACAGCTGGAGCTACACAGAGAAACCCTGTTTGAACACATAAAGACACTGAGGCCTCTGGAGTCTTTGTGACTGAAGCACGGCCTGAACACTGCCGTGCTCCTGCTGGGCGTGGTTGCCCTGCCTCCAGAATACACAGGTGAGCATCAATTTCATATCTTACGCTGTCTTCGACAAAGTTCGGAAAGCAAACTGCTCCTCCCCCAGAAGCATGATGGATGTTACTATTTAAAATCTCTCTGATCTTCTTACATTCCAGTTTTAAATGTTCTATTCTACCTCATGCTATGGAGAACAGCTGGGCCCCCTGCCAAATCACTCAGTCGTAACCTTCAAATGTGGAGCAGTCCTTGTGCTCTCAGTGATTTGCGATGCTTCCAACATCAGGAGTTGATTTAGATGACAGCCCTGGCCTGTAAGCTATAGTAATGGCGTCAGGATGGGACTTGTCCTTTTAAAACTAGCTACTTTAACATACTTTTAGAATTTTACATTAATCCATATAATTCCAATGGGTTTTTTTTTTAATCTACACAACTAGGTTTTGTATATTGTTTGTTCTCTCTTCTCCCTGGTTCCTCCAGGTACCCTCTAATGGCCCTAAACTCCTCCAGAAAGCCTCTTCTAGGAGAGCGTAGTAACTCCCCTTTACCCATTGTTTTCTCAGCCTGAAGCATGAATCTCTGCTGTGACTACAGATTCTTCAGCTCCTCGAATCCGTGTGCATCATTGCCCACATTACAGTTTTTCTTTTAAACTGTTTGGAGCTGGTTTCCTGAATGGACCAAAGTTAAAGTATGAACTGATGATTTCTCTCACATGTAAGGCATTAAACTGCTTTCTCAATTGGTGTGAATTAATGTTTAGGGCAAGCAAAAAGAGGTATCTTAGTAATTGTGCAATCAGTCACAAATATGAGTCTATCTGGAAGCAAACTATAAGCAAATTTATTTCTCGTAATTAGCCAGAGCAAGTGCCATGAACTTCTTCCCTGATGAGGGATACTAGGCATGAAGGCATCCAAGAGGTCAAAGAGGCCTTGCAGAAACACAATCACTTGATTTTCTATCAAGAATCCGTTCTTCAGCAACATTTAAGTGCTGAACCAGTTTGATTTCCAGGATGATGGATAAAAGTTTAGTTGTCAAGCTCTAGATACAAGTGGCTGATTTGACAGAGGACCCAAAAGTAGGAAGGAAAAACTGCCATTTCCAGAGGCCTCAGTGGAATGAATTGTTCCAGAACCAGGGCACAATGACATCGACTTGGGTTTTGCAATGTCCTGAAAATTCCTCACACCAACAGAACAGCCTGGGAAAGTCACCAACTAACAGTACAGAGGTGGGAACTGAAGCCTGGTGGGCCTTGGAACCTCCTAGGGCTCACTGATAAGCCAGACCTACTCACCTGTGGAGCAGAACAAAGGACTGGACCTGTGCAGAGAAAGGAGACCTTAGCGAAAGTGCCAGGTTTCACACTGCTCAGTCAGACAGACCCACCACAGAGCAGAACAAAGAACCTTTGGGAGGTGAAGGGAAATGAAACAGAAGCAAAAAACCCACTTCCTTTAGTAGTTTAACACAGAGAAATGTCAAGGAGAGCTCCAGGCTTCATCCCTGAAACAGAACCCCGAAGAACAACCCAACAATGGCTGCTTCCCAGGTCCCCGCACACTTCTGTGCCTTGACTCCAATGCTCACTGCCTTAAGTGTGCTTGCTCACTTTCCAGAGAATTGTTGTATGCGTGGTCAATGTGGTAAGGTCTTGGATCAAAGCTCGAAGTGTATTACCCATCAACATGTGAATACTCAAGAGAAGTTTACTAATGGAATGAGCTTAGAAAATGATTCATGAATCCTCCCCATGAATACTTTTTAACACAGGCGATACTATAGAAAACTGCACCAAGTACAAATGTGTAACCACAGTGATTCCTTTGTGCAATCACTAAACCTGAACAGACATAAAATTGGGCAAATTAGAGAAGGTCTTTGTGAACCTAATGACTGACAAATGTTTCAGTTTCTGTTCAAATATCAAAGTCCAAGAATACAACCTGGGGTGGGGGTGGGAGGGTACAAAAATACAGAGTACTGTAAATCCTTTCAGACTGAACACAAATTCATGCTAAAATCAAACTATAGTGGAGAGACCACACCTATGCAGGAAATGCAAGGAAAAAAATTGCTATAAGACCCAGTTGACACCTTAAGACTTGGACCCTACAAATTCAGAGAATGTGACCTTTCCCAAGACTTCACAGAAGAATAACTACAAGCACAAGGAACTTAAGAAAGAAAACCCTTGATAAAAGGTTGAAATCAGAGAACACCAGGAGTTTCTACTAAGGGGAAATTATGAAAACGTGACAATGTTGGAAATGTTTTCATTATTTACTTGTTCCACTTCAAAAAATTCCCAGTGAAGATAAAATGGAGAAACCAAAGAATATGTTTTTGTGAAGCAGTTTCCTGGAGATGGAAACATTCCATCCTGACAGGAAGTTGATTTAGACAGGAAATTAGCATCTCTAAATCACTTCAGGAAGTCCCTGAGACTGACCAGAATCACTAGGCCCTTCACCTTGGGAGGAGATGTCAAAAGAAAATACTGCTGACAGTCTCTCTCAGACAAGCCCAGACACCAGAAAGTTCTGCAAGCAGCCTAACTTCCTGAAGTAACTCAGATGAGCCATACCTCCTAGAAGAGGTTCAGAACAACTGAGCCACCGAGAAAGGACGCCCTTCAACCTGTGGAGCTTCCAATAGGTTTGCAGTATGCTCCAGGTTTCCAGAGTTTATGAGCTGTCCTATACCTGGGTGGACTTTTTCTGATGAAGCTATTTTGTGTCTCTTCTGTACATTCAAGAAACACCTTATCCACATTCCTGTGGGCACAGGAGTCACAAATTTGGTTTTTTTCAGCATGCATACCTGGAGATGTTTCATTTTCCTTTTTATGGTATGTGTTTTTATGTTTTTATGGTATGTGTGTTATATCTCCCCAGGAAAGCCTCTCATACAACATGTGCCTAAGCCTTTAATTTTCACTTCAAATTTCTTCATAAGAAAGTTCCATATGAAGATACTTGAGAAACGGGTAGTGGCTGCCAGTGTCTGTGGGGCTGTGGTACCACTCTGAGGAGCCTGAGAGACCCATAGAGGCTTCAAGTAAGACATGGCAGCAGAGGATGAGCCTGCAAGAGTGCACAGCATCTCCAGAACAACTAAAAAGAAGGCAAGTCATATGGGAAGATGCTTTTAAAAAGTGGCTTCATGAAACTGAAAAAGGATTGAAGGACAGGTGACAGAGTGACAGAAGCAGAACTAGTGACACTGTGGTGGTGACAGGTATGAGAGCTGCTGGGAGGTTCAGGTCACCACCTACCAGGATACCTTCCGTGGAGCCATGACTGATGCTTGTCCTGCTGGAGGGAGGAGAGCATGGGGGCTATGGCGGGTCCTGTCCCTTGACAAGCTGCCCAACCCCAGGTCCATCCTGACTCTGAACAAGATATCTGAGATGAAGAATGGTTTGTTTTCTGAATTTAGTCTCCTTGAAAGACTTCTGCTGTCCTTGAGGCAGTTGGAAAGCATGCTAAAGTCCACCATGCATGCTTCTGATAGAAATCATGTGGAAGTCCATGATCCATGCTGTCACCTGCTGTTTAGGACTATGAAGCTTCTGTGCAGTGATATTGATGCCTGCAAGCTTGTAACTG
Source organism: Montemys delectorum (assembly GCA_019843815.1). Lineage (NCBI taxonomy): Eukaryota > Metazoa > Chordata > Mammalia > Rodentia > Muridae > Montemys > Montemys delectorum. The sequence continues at coordinate 9,141 of JADRCD010211553.1, read as the reverse complement.
AGAATGAGAGACATTACAGGCTTCTGTGGCCACCCCACTCCCCAGAAGAAAACTGGTCCTGACAGGAAGCTGTTGAAGAGAGTCCTTGAAAATTATGATGAAGATGCTGAAGTACAGCTCTTCATAGTTGATGGCTTCTGGTGGAGATGGGGGAGTCTTGGAGAAAGGCTCCATTTTCTTTAAGGGTCTGGCCACTGGGAGTTTGGTCATGCTCCAGTGAGTATGTGGGCAACACAAATTGGACTTGATTTTGTTTGGTTTTCCTCATTTTGGTGCGTGGGGTGAGGCGCATAGGAGTGGACTGGGAATGAATGGAAAGCGAGTGTGATCAGGGTGCATTGCATGAAGTTCCCAAACAATATAAATATTGTGTTAAGAAAACAGAAAGTTCATATTAGAAAGAAAGCATTTACTTGTTTGCTGTTTTGTTGGATTCATGGCTGGCTGTACCTTAGAAATCACACACCAGAGAACCCTAAGAAATGTATTGAAGCTGTCAAACCTTTACCTAGTAATTAAATTATAGTGGCATCTGAAAAATTGATCCTCCAGGAAAACCCTTCTAGTGCTTTATTAAAGAATCATGTAAGGTCTGTGTGGAGCCATGATTTCGGGTTTCTATTCTGTAGAATGGGGTTCATGAAAGTTTTCAAGAATAAGGCCTACTTTAAGAAACATCAAGTGAGATGTGGAAGGCAGTGAGAGGGAAAACTGACCACTACGCTCAGAAATGATTGGTGATCCAGGACAGAAGTAAGTACAGCACGCCCAAATACAGGATGCTGGTTTGTATAACTAACAAGAGATACCATCTGTCAGATTGGTATGCCCGTACAGAAGGGGATACTGTAGACTGCGCAGCACATGCACATGAACTGCCAAAGTGTGGTGAGAAAGTTGACCTGACAAATTATGCTGCAGCCTACCGTACTGCAGGCTTCTCAATAGGATCTGTGAACGCCGAGTGGAGGAGACTGGAGACGAACACAATGAGGAAAGGATAGATTGTCAGCCTGGTGCCTTCACTTGCTATTTGCCCGCAAGTCTTGCCCAAAGTACAAGTGGCAATAAAATTTTGGGGGCCCTGAAGGGAGCTGTGGATGGAGGCTTGTCTACCCCTCATAGTACCAAATGATTCCCTGGTTATGACTCTGAAAGAAAGGGGTTCAGTGCAGGAGTCCATCGGAAGCACAGCAAGGGTCAGAGTGTCTCAGATTGCATGTGCTACGTCACGGAGGAAGATGAAGATATGTATGAGAAACAGTTCTCTTGGTAACTTCAGACATAATGGAGGAGATGTGTGGGAAAGCCCATGGCGCTAATCCAGTCGGTCGTACTGTGTCCTGCCTCTCCACTGGGCATGTCCAGGTACTGTCAGTATGCTGCCAGGAGGAGGCAAGGCAGAGTCCATGGTGGTTACTGATCTCCTTTCTAAGGACTGTTGGGAGGGGGAGTCGGGAATAGGAGTCCTTGGTTTACCTTCCCCTGGGGCTTCTTCAGGCCAGGCAGAGAAGGAGAGGTGAAGCTCAGGACCCGTAGGATCCAGTCTGATTGAGAGCAAGTGCCAAGAGTACTGGAGGAACTGGAGGACAGAAATCCTTCTTGGGAGTCTTAAGCACAAACTCTTTAGTTAAAGGCCTTCCCTGTGGCAGGTTCCCCTTATTGGAACAGCACTCTGAGATCATCCTTCCTTCCTTGTTCATATTGCTTTATTTAATGGTGGATATAAACACACACATTTTTTTCCCAAGGGAAACTAGTGATTAAAGATTAAATATCTTTTGGGAGAGAGAATGCCCAAGAAGGAAAGCTCATTGGGTGAAGGCTTAAGGTATTTAGATACCTCATTAGCGTGGAGAACTCCAGGCATTACTTTACTGTGACTGACTGCCCAGGGTCCTCTCAGTGGGGTGTCCTGGTTATGTGTTACAGAGCAGGCACAGACACAAGTAGGGAGCGACTCCACTCCTACCAGTCTCAGATCTCTGAGATTCCCAGGGTCTGAGCTCACTCAGCTTTGACAGTTCTTATGCCCATCTGGTAGCATGATCCCACATGCCCTAAGCCGATCTCTAAGAAGAAGCCCAAGAGAGAAATGAAGAAGACATGATATTCTCCCAAAATATCCCTTGTATAGAAGAGAGATCAGGTTGCTCAAAAGAAGGCAAGCTTCCTCAGAGCTTAGAAATGGGCTGCTGGAAGCTAAAAGAATTGATTTTTCATAAAGACAATAAACTTATTGACAAGCCTCCCCAAGATGTATTTAATATTGAAAAAAATTTAAAAGGCACAAGTGACTGATTCTTGGTTATCCTCCAAAAACCTTCACTCAAAGCACAAGCAACTAGCTACCTGGTCTTGGGAAGCCATACTTCAAAGGCATCACTTCTGCCCCAGTTGACCAAGAAGCCAACGTATTGACTTTTACACTGGTCACCAGTATTGTGAGCCCTCATCTTTAACTCAAGGTCTCTGTAGTCATTCTGCTAATCTCAGTCCTTGCTAGCTAACTCAGCCCTACCCCGTACCTAGGTATACATTAGTACACACAACAGTAAAGAATTCTGGTCATGAGTGTTTCCAGGATGTTCACCAATGCTTATATTATAGAGCAGGAATGGTATTGTTTAAGATGTGGATCCTTCCAAACTTCAAGGACATAAAGAGATGGCTGGCTTCCACTAGCTCCATGTCACACTGAGTCATGCTACTTGCCTTACAAGTAGAGCACTATCAGAGAAGTGGGTCATCAATATGGCCACAATTCTCACAGAAAGGAGGGAGCAAAAGAAATACTTGACCTGACTTATACATGCACAGAACCTTCCTAATGCCTGGTGTGGTGGCTTGAATATGCTTAACCCATGGGAAGTGGCACTATTAGGAGATGTGGCCTTGTTGGAATAGGTGTAGCCTTGTTGGAGGTAGTATATTGCTGTGTAGGCAGGCATTGGGGTCTCCTCATATGCTCAGGCTCTACCCAGTGCGTATGAGATTTTCATCCTGGCTGCCTGTGGAAAGCAGTCCCCTTCTGCTGTCTTCAGATCCAGATGTGGAACTATTGGCTCCCCCAGCACCATATCTACCTGCATGCTGCCATGCTTCCCACCATGATGATAACAAACGGAACCTCTAAAACTCTAAGCCAGCCCCAATTAAATGTTTGTCTTTATAAAAGTTACCTTGGCCATGGTATCTCTTCGTAGCAATAAAACCCTAACTAAGACACCTGGCCTGCATTCAGCATCCCGGCCTGCGTCCTGTTGCTTTTCTCAGTTATCAGAAGAGTTCCTCCTCAGGACCATTGTGATGACTTTTTCATTGCTATGAAAATATTAAGCTGCTATAGACAACTTAAGAGGAATCACATGAGGTCAGGAAACACACAAAGGGCTATAATGCCTACACTCTCTAGATTTCTTTTTCTTCTCTCACTCCATTAAGCACCTTGCTATTAAGATGGTGCACGCATATTCAGGATGAAGAACCTCCCCACCCCATGAGTCCTCTTGACATGCTCTCAGACATCACCTATGCATGCTTTAATAACCTAGGTCATTTATAACTGACAATGATTAACCACCACAAGCCCACCCTTATCAAGTTGACACGCAAACATCTCCTTGACCACTGATACTCTCCTTGAGTAGTGATATTCGGCCCCTAACACCTTGCAGAAGGTTCGTGGTCAGCTCATGCATGAGTCCCATGGGCTTTTTTGAAAAACTGTTCAAACTCTTAGACTAAGTTCAAAGTCTTCTCTTTGACTCCATGCAGTGTAGAACTTGTGTGGAAAATGAAAATTGTGTGTGTCCAATACAAACCTGGTAGCATAAGCACCTGCTTTTCAAATTGGAGAGAAGAAGGCATAGGAAATAGGGATGGAGCCAAAGCAGCTCCAAAGCCCAGCACTGCAAACATTAAATACTATCACTTTCATGCCTGGTACTTGAGATGTACGGGCAACTTGGGAGTTCCAACAAGCTTGGGCAAGTATTCTTTCCTAAACGTATGCCATTAACAGTCACAGAGCCTGTCTTGGGGTGACTCCAGTACTTGGTTGTAGCTGCTTGTATTATGAATGAATGGGAACTTGTCCCCACCCCCCACCCCACCCTCCCTACCCCCCACCCCACACCCCGTCTCCCCCCACCCCACCCCACCCCCGTTGGTTCTGATTGGTAAACAAAAATTCCAACAACCAATAGCCGGGCAGGGCAGATGGAGGGGGGAGGTGGTTAAGATTCTTGGGCTTGAGACCAGGAGAGACAGGAGGAAACCTCCATGCTGGGAGAGTAAGGAGGAGAAGAAGAAGCCATGCCTGAAAGAGAAGAGTGCAGGACAGAGAGGCATGGCTGCCATGTGAAGGAGCCAGGAAAGCACAGAGGGCTGCTCACTTAGGGAGCCTTGTGGGTCTAGAGCAGCCAAGATAGACTATAGAGTTTAGTAGGTAATAACTCAGGATTATTGGCGAGAGGTGGGTTAAACTTATGGAGGTTAGGCAGTGGCCCAGCTATTGAGCTAAGGCATTTTAAAATATAAAAGCTGTGTGCGTGTGTGTGTGTGTGTGTGTGTGTGTGTGTGTATGTGTGTGTGTGTGTGTGTGTATCTTTCATTTGTTAACCTAAACCATTGAGGTGGGTAATGAACCCAATACCAGGATTTATTAATTAAAAATATTGCTACACGTGCAGCTTTCCTCAGTCTACATTCCACATTACTGACCTCCCACATCCTGACTTCTCTTCTATGCCTTAGGTTGAACCTCACATCTCCATCTGTCGCATGTCGGAATCTGACCCTATTCTACAATGCCTGGCACCCCAAGCTTTCTGTTGGCCTCCGTGACTCCATTCCTTTGTATATCTGCCTTGAACTTTCCTCCATCACCTTTAAACTTTGCCCCTCGAGTTTTCAAGGCATGTTCTAGAATGTCATTTATAGTACATGTGCTGGCAAAAAAAAAAAAAAAAAAAAAATCAGTCAATGTTTTGTATGGCTCCTAAGAGTCCACATTTCTACCCCAGAGCACTCAAATCCAGTGGTTAACTGCCTACACTTCAATCAGCATTCAGCATTTCCAAACTCCTTCCACAATCATTTGTTATATTTTCCTTCCCATGTCACAGGGCTTCCTTAGCCCATATCTTCAAGTCTCAAACTTCCTCCTGCAGACTAGTTTCAGATGCCTGAGAGCCACATGGTCAGATTTAGTTGCAGCAATGACTCCACTTCTGATACCAATTTTCTGTGACAGATTGCCTGACACAAGCAGCTTAGAGGCGAGATTTATTTTGGCTTAACGTTGGAAGGTCCAGTTCATTATGATGGAGGGACGCAAGTGAGACAGCTCAGTCAATTCACATTCTGACGGACTGAGGGAGCAAGGAAAGGAGAATGGCCACTCTCTGGTTCGCTTCTCTTTGTCCTTATTCCATCAGAGTGTCCAGTCCATGCCACAGTGACAGTCGTGTTCGGGAGAAGCCTCTCACCACACTTAGTCCTTGAGAAAGACACGCTTAGCATCGATGCCATCTTTAGTCACTTAAACCAGTAAGAAGCTTCGCTTCATATTGAAGACCTCTAAGTGGTCTCTGAAAGCAGCTGATGAAGATAGCTGTAGATCCAGGTTGGCTTATTTTGTCATCTATGTTAATCAGCTTGTTGTCACCAAGTCAAAGCATACGTTTAAAGGGCCCCATGGGAACAAGGGAACCAGGTGTCCAGATGTTAGTCTCAAATACTGTCAATCCTTAGGCTCAGTGGAGAAGCAACATCTCTTGTAAATTTGGGATTAACCATCAGCTCCACAGAGAACTCCTAAGTAACTCTAGGTGCTTTAAACATGGTACCTGTGGTACCTTGAATGAAAAATATCCCCTGTATGTTTTGCGCGTTGGAGTACTTGGACCCCAGGAGGTGGTAGTGTCAGGAAGTTTATGGAACCTCCAGGAGGCCTTGCAGGAGGAAGTGCTGTACTGGGAGAAGGCATGTGACTTTATAGCCTAGGCCCACTTGAAGTTTGCTCTCTTTTTCTACTTGCAGCTGGGGATGTGATCTGTCTGTCAGCCTCCTGCTCTGGCTGCCTGTTTCATCTCTCTCCCTCACATTGTGAACACTCCCTCCAGAACTGTAAGCAAAATAATCTTCCACAAGTTGGTTGTGGTATTTTACCACAGCATCCACAAGTAGCAGCTATATCCATCACCTAAGTGTAGCCCTTCCTTTGACTATCTTTCCTAGGCCCCAACTCTCACCTAAGTAACTATACAACATTTACATGTGGCTTTCTACTTAGGCACCTCAAGGTTTGCATATATAAATCTACCCAAAGCTGTGGTTTAGCTCTGTCATATCTGAGCAGTGAAACTATACATCAGGTCTGAAGACACGAATTTTCATATCTTCTCAAGAACCTGCTCATTTTATTTCTGACACCTTTGGAAGCTAGTATGTTTCCAGTGTGGCTTCTTGATTCTAGCTACACGTGTCAGTTGCTCTATGAGCAGACTGCAGTAAATAAAGGCATCATGTTGCTCCATTGCTGCAAATGTTCCTAGTGGCTTTCAATAAGATCCATCCTCCTATATTTCTGCATAGCACAGTTCCTGCCTGCTTACTCATTAAATGCTTGCCACAGTCCTTTCTTCCAGGCCTTCAGCCACACCAGGTGGATGGATTCTTACTTCGATTGATTTGCCATGTGGTATGCATCTGAAACCATCTCTTCTAGGACCCTCACTTATCTAACCCTTAAAAATCAGGCAATGGGGAAGTTATCTCTGAAAAATTTCTGACTACCATTACCACTGCTTGCACCATGTCCATCACCTGCTTTAGTAATGAAAAATGTCACCAATCAGAAGCACCTGATCTTTCTCACCTCTTCTGTAGAAACACATGATCCTATTCCTGAGGAACTCACCTCTTGAGACCAATGCAGACAGAGGCTTTTTGCCTTGTTTTCAAGAACTTGGTTGAATTTTGGGGAGCACACAAGACATCACTTCCTACATGGGGAACACATTTGGAATCCATTATGGAATTTGAACACCTGCCATTCTCCAGAGAATGGGAAGCAAGTTCATGATGGAAGGAAGTTAAGGAACAAGTTTTGAGGATGTCCTCCGTAGGCACTCTTTTCACAGAACTTGCTATGAGATTGCTATTGCTTTATTGCTTTTATTTTCATTTATTTTATGTGTATGTGTGTCTTGCCTACTTGTGTATCTGTGCACCATGTATGCAGTGTCCATGAAGGCCAGAAGAGAGCATCAGATCCCCTGGAACTGGAATTTACAGTCTGTTGTGAGCCACAATCTGGATACTGAGAATCAAACCAGGTCCTCTACAAGAGCAATTGTTGCTCTTAGCTACTGAGCCAACTCAGCAGCCAATGCAATGGCTCTGTAGATGACTCTTCAGTCTGTGCTTGCTCCTACCCAGCCCTTCTTAGCTATTCTTTTTTGCATTGGTTTCTGAAGGCTTTCCTTGCCTACTCCAGTTCCTCTCGTCTCATAGCTGTTAACTCTTAGAGGTCTCATGCCTTCAAATGTGTTTGTATCCATACTTTCCAGTTGATAATAACAATATTTTCCAGTTGAGGTATTAAATGAAAAGGTGGAATTGGGGGATTGAATCACCTCTCCAGCAGGCCAGAGATTCTGTGCTACTGGGTGCCTGGCTGTTGTGACTTTCCAGGGGACTGTAAACAAACATCTATTCATAGTAGCACACTGAGAACAGGCTAAAGAAGCCATTTGACCCAGTCTAGCTTGCTGAACCAGTGAGTTTGAGGTTATTTACAGGAGCATTGATCACTCCAAGCCAAATGTGCCATCAGAAACTCTACATGTGGTACATGGCCAACGATGAAATAAACTATCTATTTTCATTTCAATTGCAAGATGATCAGAACAGTTTTAATTCACAGAGAATTGTATATAGTTAGTATAGCCCAGGGGCAGATTTCTTTCAGGCTCTGCCATAATATATTCAAAAGACTCATCCATTCAGACAACACAGAACATATTGCTCTGTTATAGCCTAAGGTCGTGACAGTACCCAGTGAGTAAGAGAGCTGGTACCCTGGAATCCTTTGTGAATATTCACACTTACGATGTTCTGGATACATCCAGACTATGAGGAAGGAGATTTTTTTTTCCAGTTTTCTAGGAAAACTTGAATTCTAAATTGTCTTTCAGGCCTAATTCTGAGGAATTTCTCACAACTTGAAGGAGGTATCCAAGCTCAACAAGGTGATGCTAAAAAGTCCCACAAAAGCACAACCTGCAAGAAACACTTCCAACTTCACCTAAAAGTCTTGACTGTTTTTGCATTTACAGAGAGAAATGTAGCACACCAAAAATGTACCCTACATGTACACAAAGTCCTTAGAGCACTAACGAGGAGCTGACCATGGTCTTGAGGCTCTCAGAGTAGAGAAAGCAGAAGTATATTTAGAATTTACCAAAAAAGAAACCATAGTCAGTTGGAAACCTGCCTTGATTTAGAGAAGACCACTATGAAATAGCTGAGGTGTTCAAGAATTCAACTTTCCCTGCAATGCATCACCAAAATGAAATCCCAAAGTTACAAGGAAACATAAGGTCTCTTCCAGAGACTAGAGAATTTTCCAGGAAGGTGAAATACCACGGAGAGCCTGAGAAATCTTTTATGAATGAATATCATCAAGATTCAGAGTCAATCAGGTAGGAAGTATGAACATTACTAGGAACATGCTGAAGAACTGCAGCTGGTTCAGAGACTTGCATCTCTGCCAAAAGTTCATCATCTAAACACCATACTGCAAAGACTTGGACTATCTAGGAAGTGAGGACAAGGGCATGATCATGACAGAAGGCCCAAACCCTGTTTAGATGGACAATCCATAGTCCTCAGCCTAGGGCCCACTGGGGGCTTGAAGAACGGCAATGGTCTGCTCCAGGGACAGGCTGGTCAGACTATCCCAGTCAGCTGCTGCTGCTCAAAGGAGCAAAGAGTGTGAAGGACATTGTCTTAGTTTGGATTTTATTGCTGTGAAGAGACACCATGACTAAGGTAACTCTTATAAAGGCAAATATTTAATTAGAGCTGGTTAACAGTTTCAGGAGTTTAGTCTATTAGCATTATGGGTGGAAG
>JADRCD010211550.1:0-12525 GCA_019843815.1 Montemys delectorum | reverse complement strand
AACCCCCTGACCCTAGACAGGAGAGAAAAAAAAGATAGAGGGAAAAGGAGGCGACATTATAGACATTATCGTTAAACTACTTCCTGCTGCTTAGGGGAGTTGAGTTCCTTGAGGCAAGTTTGATCTTCACAGTCGGGATATCTAGTTTCTTCTTGTTGTTTCTTCTTTGTGCATGGCTATTTAACAAACCACGACCAACAGCAACCAAGCAACAAGCAACAACCCATCCCGCCTCTCAGGGCCCTGGCATTTATATACCCTCGGAAAAGTCCCCAGAAATCTCAATGCCAAACAGTCACAGAAACTATCTGCTGCTGGCAAAATGACACCCCTGCTAGATAGAGCACAAGGCAAATCATAGTCATCTGCTGTGGACGATCTGAAGCAGCCCCATATTCCACACCTGGGATTAAAACGAAAACATATTCTTATAATATTTCTGTGTTCTTTTTTTAAAAAAAAAAAAAACAACAAATCGAAGTCCCCAAACTGTCACTACAAGTAACCATCTCTATTCCCCAGCCACAGGGCAGGGAGACGTTTCACAGATGTAAAGCTTATCCTGGAGCAGATTGCTAGCTAGCACCTTCTGCTGAAAATAAAGAGAAAGAGGTCTGGTCAGGAAAGGCTAAGTAAAGGAAGGGATTGAAAATTACATTACTCAGAATTTAGCTCTGGCACAGCCTCTAGAATTTTCGTATTAATTTCCTTCTCATCTTTAACATCTCTTATTAACTTAAATGTAGTTCCCAAGGCACCCTGGGAGCTTCCATGATCCATCACTGAACCCTACCCAGGCACCACATGAAGAAACCCAGTAGATCTCAAAGGACAATGACAGTTCAGGTCAGCTGCTTATTCCTATGACCCTAACCTGCCCCAGGCCCATCCCTGAAGCAAAGCTGCCCAGGTGACCGGTCACTCAGGTCAACACATGACTGAGTCAAGCAGAAGCTAGAAGAACATCTCCACTGAGCCCAGCAGCCACATGCCACCTATGGAACTCTGAGTGAGTCCATTAAGTAATGAGCTGTTTAGTTTTGGAGTATATGTTACATATCGAGAGCCAACTGATATAAACAAAGAGATGATATTCTATCATTCTTGGGTTCATGGTAAAACAGATAATATGCTCTTTTTTTTTTTTTTTAAATTTTTTGTCTTTTCCTTTAGTTTTTGTATGAATGGTTTGCCTTATATGCCTGTTTGCAATATGTGTGCCTGGGACCTGTAGAGGTCAGAAGAGGGCATCAGAACCCTTGGAATAGGGTGGCTGTAAGAAACTGCAGTTGCTGGGAACCGAACCTGGGTCCTCTACAAGAGCAGCTGGTGCTAGTAACCGCTGAGCCATTTCTCCAGCTAATACTCTGTATTGTTAAGTAACCCAGAGCAGAGTCTTTAAGTTGCATGATTAATGCTTGTGATTATTCTTCTTACTGACCAGGGGCAGCCTTACAAACAAATGTAGTGACTCCCAAAACTGTCACTACTAGTAACCATCTCTACTCCACAGCCACACAGCAGGGAGATCCCAGCATTGAGGAATCACTTCCCAGAACTGTCCCGCTTTCTAGCTTAGTCCCAGCTTGCCATGGCTATGGCACACCTGATGGCTCAGTCTGTTCTGTCATGCTCATAGACCACAGCCCATGCCCTAATTGATCTCACCCTTCTCCCCTCACACCAGTCTCCCACCTACCTAGGGATAGCTGATTTCATATCCAGACCTTTAATATCTGTTGATATCATTATCAAACATATTTTACTTGTACAACCACTCTGGAAGTCAATCTGACAGTTTCTCAGAAAATTGGAAATATTTCTACCTGAAGATCCAGCTATACCACTCCTGGGCATATACCCAAAAGATGCTCCACCATCCCACAGGGACACGTGCTCCAGGATGTTCATAGCAGCTTCATTCGTAATAGCCCCAAACCAGAAACAACCCAGATGCCCCTCAACTGAAGAACGGATACAGAAAATGTGGTTCATTTACACAATGGAATACTCAATTATTAAAAAACAAAAACAAAAAACAAAAAAACAAGGGCAGAGTGAAATTTGCAGGCAAATGGATGGAACTAGCAAATATCATCCTGAGTGAGGTAACCCAGACCCAAAAGGACATGCGTGGTATGTACTCCCTGATAAGTGGATACTAGCTTTAAATAACAAGGAAGGCCGAAGCAGGGATGCCTGAATTTCACTCAGAAGGGGAAATAAAATAGTCATTGGAGGCAGATGGAGGTGGGGAATTTAGTAGGAGAGGGGATGGAGAGGACAATGGGAGAGACATTATCTCTAGGACCCAGAGACCTGGGATGGTAGAGACTCCCAGGAGTCTGTGGGGGTGGCTCTAGTTGAGAATCCTAGCAGTGGGGGATGTGGAACCTGAAGTAGCCAATTCCTGTAGCCAGACAGGACCTCAAGTGTAGGAATGAGGACATCATCCCACCCACAAAACTTTGGACCCCAAATCCTGCTTACAAGGCATGCAGGGACAAAGATGGAGCAGAGACTGAGGGAATGTCCAACTGATGACTGGCCCAACTTGAGACCCATCCTATAGGCAAGAAGCAATCCCTGACACTGTTGATGATACTCTGCCATGCTTGCAGGCAGGAGCCTAGCATAGCTGTCCTTGGAGCGGCTCCACCCAGAAGCTGACCGAAACAGATGCAGAGAACCGCAGCCAAACATCAGAAGAAGCTCGGGGAGTCTTGTGAAAGAGTTGGGGGAAGGATGGAGGGACCCAGAGGGGATAGGAACTCCACGGGAAGATCAACAGAGTCAACTAACCTGGACCCTCGGGGGCTCCCAGAGACTGAACTACCAACCAAAAAGCATACTCGAGCTGGACCTAGGCCCCCCACATATATACCAGATATATAACTTGGTCTTCATGTGGATCCCCCAACAACTAGAGCAGGGGCGGTCCCTAAATCTGTTAGGCAACAGGGTCTGTAGATTCTGTCCCCATAACTGGGCTGCCTTGTCTTGCCTCAGTGAGAGAGGATGAGCCTAGTCCTGTAGTGATTTGATGTGTTAGGGTGGGGTGATAACCAAGGGTCCTCCCCCTTCTCAGAGAAAAAGGGGAAGGGAGACTGAGTGGGGGACTAGGAGGAGGAGGGGGGCTGTGATTAGGATGTAAAGAGAATGAATAAATTAGTTAATAAAAAAAACCACAACATAACCCAACATGTTTTAATTAATTGAGAAGTCAACCAACAAATGAGAAGTCTGAAGCATTCATTTTATGGAACCCAAGATGGGTGCTTTGCCCAGATCCACTGGGTAATTGGTGCCTTTAGAGTTGCTAAGGAAATGGGGTGAGTTTTTCATAAAAGTAGGAGAGATACTCCAATAGGTAAGAAACCTTACTGCTCTTCCAGAGGATCTGAGTTCTGTTTCCCAGTACCCATATCAAGTGGTTTACAATTGCCTGTAACTCCAGATCTGAGAGGATCCAATACCTTTGGCCTTCTTGGGCAACTGTACTCATGTGCACATTTAACAACAACAACAACAACAACAACAACAACAACAACAACAACAGGCTGGTGAAAATTCAGGCATTCTAGGAGTCTGCCCTCAGACTCTAGCGAATCTGCTTGTTCTCCCTTTACTGTAGAACAGGGGACAGACCAGGACCAACAAAGGAGGCTCAGTGGATATGCTCCGGAGGTGAGGCTGATAGTCATTAAGTACTTCCTACCTGTCAAGCACACTCTGAGCTTTCTGTCAGTACTAAACTATTACGTAAAATCCGAGGAGAATGGCAGCTCTTGCTAGTGGTGGCAGAGGCAAAATAATGCAATTGTGCTTCAGATTAAAATAAAAGCTTAGAGTGTGGGTGTCATTGTGACTTATTTTTGAAGTACGATGCACACAGTGCATAGGTCCTAAGCATGTCACGGCGGGCTCCTATAGTGTGGGCCCCCCCCTCCCCGTTTACCAGATCAGAGAGCAGTATTCTCTCCCTAGTGGCTCTTCAGGTTCTGTGTCAAAGATGCCCCTATTTTAGAAATAGTTTTAGACCGAAGTTGTTTCTTGAATGAGGAAATGCTTCCCCCTAGAGGCCACCTTAGGAATTGTTCCCTCTCTGGATCTGCGGCAAGCCTAGTCTAAGCAGCCTTCACAGGACCTGATACATCTGAAATCACCATCTCTCTGCTCTATCCTCCCCATCTCTTGCCCCATCACCGCCTGCTCCTCTTTCCTGTATTACTTTTTCAAGCGTTTGCACTTACACGACTTAACCTTCCACAGCCCACTGCTTATCTGTCTCGTTTATCTTGCTGATTCTTCTCTGGAAATAAGGCCTTCGGAAAGCAGGGAAAAAACGGGTCTGTGTTGTTCATTGGTGTGTTCTCAGCCCCGAACAGAGCCAGGCACACTATATATCCCTCTATAAGGACACTAACTGGCACTGACAGCCCCTGTGCCAGCCCTGTCCAGGATGGGACATTCAAGTCCTGACTGACTCTAGGCACAGACTTCTGCAGGTTTCTCTACTGCTTCCCACTTGTGGAAGGGACTACGTTTCTCCTGAGACTGTCAGGCCTCTCCAGGGCTTGACTGTGCAGGAGGAGCCTTGGTCAAAGCCCCTGGCCTTCCCGGTTTGTGTCTGTTTAGTGGTCAGGCAGGCTGAGAACAGTGTTGTGCTTTTGTCAAGCTAGAAGAACGTGGCCCCAGTGAACCTGAGTCCCACAGGGAAAGCCAGCTGGGAAGCTCTGGATAGGACACCATCGTGAAGGGCTCAGCTCAGCGTCTGAAAAAGGTGAGGAGACTACACAATGGACGCGGAGGTTCAGCCTAACGTGCACTGGCCTTGGAATGATTGCTGTCACTCAAAACAGTATTGCAGAATGTGAATTAGATGCTTTCAGGGTGCAGGGGGGAGTCCAGTCACAGCGATGGGTGGAGTAGAAAACAAAGGGCTGGCTGCCTTGGTGGAGGAGAGCAAGGACAGACTCCCCAAGGCTAGCCTCGTTCCTCAGCATCACCTCCCACGCACCTCTCTGAAGCATCACTAGCTCCGCTCTCAAGTATGAATGAAGCCCCTGGTGGTGGTTTGTGCCTTCATTTTACAGGGGCGGGGGCAGGGAGGCATTTTACAGATGGGAACATTGGGCGTCTACAGGAGTGGGGGAGGGCTTACTACAGCAGCCAGATAGCCTCTCCCAGGGGAAATGTCCTCAGAGCTTTGTCAGCATTCCTGGTCTCTAGACTCCACGTTGTGCTGATAAAATGTCATCCTGAGAGGTTCCAATTATGTAGAATCCAATGGCCTCCTGGGAATCTTGCTTCAGCAGACACGGTGTGGGGGAGGGGAGGCAGGGCTGGTTGAAGGAGGGAGTCTCCACGCTGGCAGCTGCTGTCCAAGTGGTTTCTGATGGCTTCCTCAGAATCATGTTCCCACCACCAACCATGTGAGTCTGCCCATGATCCAGCCCTGAGAACCCTGTGCCACCCTGGCTTGGGAACCCCTCCTCTAAGACGTGTTGACAGGAATCAGATTGGTGTACAGGCAGAATTCATACTGACCCACCTTCTCAGACATTTATCCCTTTGCCAATCTAGAGTCATGTTTGCCACACACTCATTCAGCAGGGACTTACTGCAGTTCAGGGATGTGTCAGTCAACAAATCAGACAGTGGAGACTGTGGAGACAGCTTAGGGGGGTAAAGCACTTGCTTCACAAACATGAGGACCTGAGTTCAGATCCCTAGGACTTATGTAAAAATCGGGCACAGAGGTGCATGTCTGCAACCCCTTCACCACAGGGCAGAGACAGGTGAACCCCTGAAGCTCACTGGCCAGGCAGCCTAGCCAATCAATGAGCTCCAGGTTCAGTAAGAGATCCTGTTCCAAAATACAAGGTGGAGCACAGCAGAGAAAGGCACCTGACATAACCTCTGGGTATCTTATACACACACACACACACACACACACACACACACGCACGAATGCGCATTCACATTCACATGCATACACATGCGCCCGCATGCATACACACACATACGCATGCACACACGCACTCGTGTTCAGATTCACATGTACACACACACACATGCTCATGCACACACACAGACACATAGACACACATGCATACACTCTCATGCATACACACACACACACACACACGCACATGCACACACACACACGTACATGCACACACACACATACACACACACACACACACACACACAGGCACAAACATTAAACTATAAATGACAGAGTGGATCTTGATGGGGCTCTTGTACTTGTTACTTTGTTACTCTGCTTGTACTTGTTACTTGGCACTGAACAACCATTGGTGCGAGGAGGTTTTCCTGTGCTTTGTGGGACAGTAGCTGACTCTCTCTATTAACTAGATGTCAGTAGCAACTCCTCCTCCCTTTGTTATGACTCCCCAAACTGACTTGCGATTCAATGTCTCTGAGAACAAAACCATTACCAACTTCAAGCCACTGACCCAGGCAGGGACACACACTGACGTCTTCCCTCTCCTTTGCAGGTGGGCTGGCTTCCCGCTCTCCTAGTCGTTATGTTACACACATACCCCTTTTAAGGTTTACTTACTTTATTATTGGAGCACATCCTTAAGGAACTTCCTCAGAAAAGGTGTGTGTGAAAGATCTGGTCTGATTCCTGGTAAGGCTGGAGTGGACCTTTTTCCTCCTTTATCTTAACACTCTGTTGACTCTGGCCGAAGCATGGAGACTGAAGCTGATTTCCCCTGATAATTTTATGGACTTTGTTCTACACCCCTCCCAATCCACCCCACAGTCCGTGTCTCAGATGCCAGTTGACATTGCTCATTTGGTGGTGACATCTTTTGTTTTTCTCTGAGTTTCCAGAATCTGGGCTTGCTTCATCAGTGAGCCTGGATGTGTCACCCAGTGTGTGGTGTCTTCTGTGTGTTGGGCTGAGCACTCTGAGACACTTGTGTCCTCTTGTTCTGGGATCTCATTGCCTTCCCAGTTCTCTCCCTGGAACGCTACTGAGGAGAGGAGCCTCTTAGACCAATCTCTTCCTACTTTTCTTTAGTTTCCTACTTTTGGGACCATTTCCTATTTCACACACCTTAATTTTTATTTTCATGAGCATATTTTTTATGTCTTGAGTGCTCAGTGATTTATCTCCAAACAACTGGATTTCTTGGTTACAACATCCTGAAACTTTCAGAAGTGTTGAAAACTATTGCCTGTCACCCGAACTAGCTTCTTTCCCTTGCACTCTGCTTAGCATTTACCTTTTACTCTCTTTTATATTGCATTTCCCTCCTCATTTTTCTCTGAGGATCATTCTTTTTTTTCCCAAGGGTGAAGCTAACTGACTAAATAACTAGTGTGGTAGTTAAGTTTAGTGCCAGCTTGACTGGATTGAGAGCTGTATAATTAGCTGGTAAAGCACTATTTGGTGGAAACAGTGTGATGGGGTCTGAATAGGCTCTCAGAATTCTTGTGCTCATACTATGTCTGCACTGTGCCCGTGCAGGAGTCAGAACCCCTGGGACTCAAGAGAACCTTACCAATGGGTGATGGCGTTACACTGAGGGTCACAGAAGTGGATTTGCTCTCTGTTCTACTTCCTGGTGTACCCGCTTACAGATGGCCTCTTATAGGACTTCTCAGCCTCCATAATTATAGGAGTCAGTTCCTCTACTAAACCCCTTTTCCAATTATTTCTATATTTATCATCTATCTGTTCACCTATCTGTATCTGTCATCTATTTTATATCTGTGTTGATATATCTTTCAATCTTCTATTTATCTATTTTCTATCTATCTACTATCATTGTTTATCATCTATTTATCTATCTTCTATCTTGTATATCTATTATTGTCTATTTATATATCTTCTATCCTATCTATCTATCCCTCTATCTATCTATCTATCTATCTATCTATCTATCTATCTATCTATCTATCTATCTATCTATCACCTGTCTGACTACCTACCAACTGTTGTGTTTCAAACCAGGACAAATGACTGAGCCCCGAGTAACACATTACTTACTAACTGGTGAGCTTATCTCATGACCAAGGACAAGGACCAGCTTTTTCTTAGAAGATTCTGAATGCCTGGTTGCAGGGCAAGTCCACCTCAGCAGTTACTGCAGCCCCAACAAACAGAACTCACCAGATGTGTACTGACCTTCAGCGAGTGCTTTTCCTTGCCAAGGTCGCTTTCCTCTCTTAGGATATGTGTGTGTGTGTGTGTGTGTGTGTGTGTGTGTGTGTGTGTGTGTGTGTGTGATTCCTGCCTGCCTAAAGAACTGTCCTGAGTGAGTTGGTGAAGGCCATTACTCTTGGGGAACCGCAGCCTTCTGTGATACTTACGCAATTAACACTGTGGTGGTCCATCCTTTTGTTTGACCTATTCAGGAGGTAGCTTCCTTCCCTCCCTCCCTCTTTCCCTTACTCCCTCTCTCCACTCTCCCCCCCTCTCCATGTTTGTTTAGTGCTTCACACCCATGGAGGGCCATGCATCTCCAACTGAGCTTAATTGTTATTGATGTTTAGTGGGCTATAAAACCCCAATTTCCTGCCTGCCACCCCATAAATGACCCATTTGCAGCAGCCTATAAATTGTGGGTCCCAGTTCCATTCCCAAAACCTGGAGGGTTTTCAAATATCAAACTTTCTCCCCATCCTTTGCCTTTGGTTCCTCTGGCCTGCCCCATCCCATGGTCTCCTGGCTTAGCTTCTCCACTGAGCAGGGACCACAGCAGCAGCGCTGTGTCCCAGAAATGGTTGAGAGTCCATGCTGGAAGCCTGTGGACTCAGGGGCCTGATGTGTGTGAGCGCCTTCTGTCTTCCCCACCCTACACAGAGTTCCAGGGGACCTGTATGAGAACAAGGTGACACTGGGAGCCACCAACAGACACAAAGTCTCCTCCTCTGACCAGGCCTGGCGGAGGCTGCACCCCTTCACCCACACTTCCTGTCTGTGCATGTGCCCCTTATACCCATGGCCTCTGTGCTAGTCAGTCCCGTCTCAACCTTTCCCAACAGGTAGGACTCTAGCAGCCACTTCAACAGACGTTGGGTCCAGGGACTCCTTGTGCTTCAACTGTCCCCGGCAGCAAGCACCCCAAGGGGTGGGAGCATATCTTATCCTCCCTGTCCCTCCATAAACCCAACTAGGCCTGAACCAGGTGCTCCATGCCTGGCCCTCTCTTTCTTGCTTTCAGGGTCTCACTATGAAGCCCAGGTTGGTCTCAAACTCTCAATCCTCCTGCCTCAGTCTCCTGAGTGTTGGGATTACAGGTGTGCACCCACATACCGTGCTGTTCCGAGTCCTACATGGAGACCAAAGGAGCTGAAATGTTCACAGAAGAGGAAGAGGTTTGTGCCAATACTGGGTCCTACGAAAGAGGGCCCAGGATCCAAGCAGGGGCTCAGAGCCTGCTCCAGTGTAGGCCATTAACTTCATTTCCAAAGCCAGATGCAGGAGTGTGGGGCACGTGGAGAGTGCCACCAGACAAGAACTGGTAAGGTTGAGCAGGCTCAGGCCCTGGGGAATCTCAGAATCAAGGACAGCAGGAGTGGAGCCTGCTCCCTCTCAAACTACCTGATCTGGAACACTATGACCCCCCCCCCCCCCCACTGAGAGGACTGTGACAATCAGTCACATAGCATAAAAACCTAGCTGTTCTCCATGCTAATGAGGTCTCTAGATAGGCCCTGAGTGTTCAGCCAATGAGCTTCCCTTCCTGGATATTCCCTCCCCAAAAAGGTATTTAATCCCTATTCACTCTGAGTAAGGTATATGCATTTAAATTTGCCATTAAATAAAGCAGTTTGGACAAGCAAGGACCATCTCTTAATCAAGGATTGTGAGGGTGGGGGGGTGGGGGGTGGGGGAGTGGGGAGACTTTGTCATAAAAAGCCTTCCCTAGCCTCCTGGAGAAGGCCTTCTCTCTTCCAGCCCCTCTGTACTCTTGGCACTCACTTTGAACCAAACCCAATTCTGGACTCTGCCTTCTCCTTCCTGCCTGGTACTTATCCCTGAGGGGACCCTCGGACTCCTGTTCCCAACTCCCAAAGCTACCCCAGTGGCGCTTGGGTACACAGGAGACTGGGAACCACAGGGACCATCCCAGAGCCTGATGTTTTCTTTCCTTTTTTTTTTTTGTTTTTTGTTTGTTTGATTGCTTTGGTTTTTTGTTGTTGTTGTTGTTGTTGTTGTTGTTTGTTTGTTTTTTCGAGACAGGGTTTCTCTGAGTAGCCTTGGCTGTCCTGGAACTCACTCTGTAGACCAGGCTGGCCTCGAACTCAGAAATCCAATTGCCTCTGCCTCCCAAGTGGTGGTATTAAAGGTGTGCGCCACCACCGCCTAGCAAGCATTTGATTCTTGAGTATTCATTGAATAGCCTGGAAATCACAATGTAGCCCAGGCTATCCTTGAATTCATGGCTGTCCTCCTGCTTTAGCCCCCAGAATGCTATGATTGAGCTACCATGAGTCACCATGATAGCTCTTTCAAAAAGTTTAAAAGTTTGTATTTCCCATAGGTTAATAGTTCACTCAGGACACTGCTGTTCCTGTGTTTGGTGGGAGTTAGACATCTGAGCATATTTTTCTACAAGGAACACCAACTGTCACCAAACCCTTCTGTCCTGGCTTGTAACGCTCCCTCTCACAATGAGGATCCTCATGTAAGGATGTGGTTTTTCTTCTGGTTCTGGACTCTGCACTGTCTTGTTGCCAGCACACAATCTTCATCACATTGGCTTTAACTCAAGTCTTTCTACCAGCCAAGACAAGAGCTGCTAACTTCAATCCAATTGTCAAGTTCAATGAAAAACTTTTTGGAGACTTCAGCTGAAATTAAAATAAATTTATAAATGGATTTGAGAGAAATAGAAATAGCTAGGAGTTCAGATTTTTCCCATCTATGAACACATCTATTATCTCTCCATTCCTGGGGACTTTAATACCTTACAGTTAAACTTTACTCTCTGCTACATCAAAATCCTCCAACATCTTCTCTTAGATTCAGCCTTGGCTTATTTACTCTTATTGCTATATTTAAATGAAATACCACAGCTTTTCTTTTGCCCCCAGATGCTTTGATGCGGGCGTTCACTTTGTCTTTGTTTACTGACCTTGCATGCAGCATCCCTGTCCAGTTCTCTTAGGTCTGATACTTCATTTACAAGGGAGGTGATTTAATCTCTTTTCATTTGGCTTCCCTCTCCATTACTGTGTGGCTGGGACTCACTAGTCCACCTTAAAAGAAAATACAGCAGATATTTTCTAGTCCACCTTAAGTGAAAATACGGCAGATATTTTCTCTGGATGTAATTTCTTTTAAGGAGAAGGCTTACTCTTTCCATTCCTTTGTCTTTCTTTCAGTTTTATGTTTTAATTTTCTCTAAGTGGCATGCTTTAGATTTTTTTCCTTTCAGTTTCTGTCCTTGCCTTCGATTCTCTTTAAGAAGAAAAGGTTTCTAGGAACCTTGAAAGAATGGTGGGTGACAACTGTGTACCTCCTCATCAACATTATTAACATTTCTTCTTTAATTTATTCTAGAGTTATTTATTTATTTATTTTTTATGTGTGCGAGGGCTTTGTCTGCATGCATACATGCATGCGCACTGCATGTGTGCCTAGTGTCCTCGGAGGTCGGAGGAGCATGTAAGATCCCCTGGAACTGTAGTTACAGACAGTCATGAGCCATCATGTGGGGCCTAAGAACGAACCCCATTTTCTCTGTGAAAGCAGTAAGTGCTCTTAACTGCTGAGCCATCCCTCCAGACTGTTGTTGATCTTTAATACTGTGCCACATGCTTCCATTTCTCTTTCACTACAGTTGGTTCTTTTCATCAGAACACTCAAGAAAGCAAGAGACAAGTACCGAAAACCTTCAGTCTGAAGCCTCCAAGACAAGGACTTCCTCCCGTACAGCCTCCTCATCGTAACCTAAGAACACTGATGTGAATTCAGCAACTCCTAAAATACAATCATATACACCAGCTGCTGCGAACAGCTTTAAAAAACAAACAAACAAACTGGAATCCAATCACCTGTGCATTTGGCTAGTATGTCTCTTTGGTCTAGAAAGGCCACCCCATCCCCATGGCTCTTGACTAAATGAGCATTGTGTTGTGAACATCATCAATGCTGTCCTGCGCAGCAGGAGCTCATCTGATCTCACTGCAGTATAACGTTCCATAGCATACGACTCCATCACAATTATCTCCCTGCCAGACAATGAAGAGCAATGGCAGCTCTCAAGTGTTTTGTCCCCAAATTACTTGAGCCAGTAAGAGCAGCCTTGTACGTATCTCCTGGGAAACTTACGCTCACGGCTTGAAAAGGTGTCACTAGGTCACTGGTTAAATGTGTGCTTGGCTTTAGTAGACAGGAAGTTTTTGAATAGTTTTACACTAATTCTCCTCGTAGCAATGGGTGAATGCTCTGTTTGCTCCAGTGTGGATGACTTTACCTTGAGAGATTCTGGATTTATTGAATTGGCTTTATAATTGGAGGCTGGGTAGTCAAAC
>JADRCD010211549.1:0-12862 GCA_019843815.1 Montemys delectorum | reverse complement strand
GACAGATCAAAGGTTAAACATATTACTCTTTCTCAAGAAGACTGTAACAGTATACAAATGATTTCCATGAACCATGGAACTTTTTTGCTTTAAACCAGAGATTATGAGAAACCTTTGCTCCTGAAAGCTGAAGCCTACCTATAAAAGTTTCTAAACGTAAGAGAGGATTAAGCCTTGATTAAGTGCCCTGTTATAATTAAGTCTTGTTAAAATGTCCTGTTATAGAGAATTTACATGTGTAGATAAATGCAAATACATTTCTGGGTAGCAAAGATTAAGATCCTGGATTCCACATTATATTGTACATATTCAAACTCCAACTGGATCACTAACGCTAGACTTTAGACTATGTTGCCTTGGTATCTCTGGATCTCAGTACAGTCATTGCAGAATAGGAAAGGATCATAGCACATACTTCAATAGGTCAATGTAAGAGTTTATAAGACATAACAGTGCCTGCCCTGTGGCAAGTGTTACTTATCACAGGTCTAACTAACCACTTGGTATCACACATAGTCAGCAGAGGAGATCCAACAATTAAACAATGAGTCCTGGTCCCTTAGGAACTTCTGAGTTACTAAAGTAGACTGAATCCAAACCAGACCTCCAGACAGGCATGGTGACACTAGCCATTTATCCTGGTATTTCTGAAGCAGAAGCAGGTGGATCTCTATGACTTTGAGACCAATCTGGTTCCAGGCCAGCCAAGGTAATATGATGAGACTCTGTCTCAAATGAAAGAAAACAGAAAGCAGAATTCCAGTAAAATGTGTTAATTGGCAAGATGGGAAACGCTGTGGCTGGATGTAGTAGGCTTAAAAAAGGAAGGTAGCTGGCTAAGCCTGGGAAGCCTCCCTGGAAGAAGCAATATCTAAGGATAGTCAGTAGACAGCAAGGTTCTTACAGGATGCTTGATCTCTTTTAGTTAATGTTTGTTCCTTAGAAGAAAAATCCTTTTTCAAAATCCTAACCTACAAAATAACAATAAATCATCATCATCATCATCATCATCACCATCATCATCACCACCATCACCATCATCATCATCGCCATCATCATCATCGCCATCATCAGCAGCTAGAAAGTGAAAAGAATTTCCTCAAAGCATTTAAAGTCAAATTTTCTGCAATGCATAGCTAGCTGTTCACCCAACGATTCACATGAATATGTTTTGGCTGAGAAATTTTGCCCACATAATTGAAGAAGCAAAAAGAATCATTTGAAAACAGGTGCTAATCCCATGCTGAGCGTTTCAAAGAGGAAAGAATACACAAATTGGCTAGTTTACACATGAAAAAAAAAAAAAAAAAAACTCAACAGCTAGCTAAAAAAGTATCCCCAGACCCCTGCCCGTGAACTGGAGCCTCTTCAACAGCAAAGAGTGTGTCTTATCCTTCCTAGACCTTTCTTGCTTAATGCAGTGCTTGGCAGGAAACATTTGATGAATTAACACAGAAAAAAATAGAATCCAAGTAATGGCTTCTAGGAAACAGAGAATAATAAATCACCTGGCCCTGAACATGTACGCTGGGTGAAGCATTTGCAGTTAGCACTGTATGTGATGACAATTTAGGCTTAGGAACTTCTCTTTATCTCTTAGGATATCGGTTCACCACTTTTAACAAATAGTCACATGGACACTTGCTCTTCCAGGCACTATTCCAGAAGCTGTAAACAGACTTGTGGACGAAAAAAAAGACAAGTCCCTGATTTCACAGAGGGTGTGTTCTAATAAGGGAGACAAACAATAGTCATGTGGCACTCATACGGACTGGTTCCAGGATCTCGTCAGATGCCCAAATCTTTGGATGCTCAAGACTCTTGTTTACATATGCCTACACATATCTTCTCACGTACTTCATGTCATCCTTAGACTATCTCATTGTGCCTAATACAATGAGATTCTAGATACATAGTTTTCCTTTGTAGGAAATTGTGGCAAGGGGGTGGGGATGTCTATATGTTGAATACAGTTGCAAACTTTCAAGAAGTATTTCCCAGTAAATGAGTTGAATCTGTCTGTGCAGAACCTGTGGATATGGAAAGCCAATTGTAGTAAACTGTGATGTTATAATATGATGTAAAGTGACTTAATGCAATATAAACACTATTTATGACATCATTATTTAATAATATGTTCCTCAAGAGATGACCATGGAGGATGTTTGGACTAAGATTCAGTCTGAATAAAGTCATTAGCGATGCCTCCACACACACACACCACCCCAGGGTCCTCTTAAGTTAGGGTGCCCCTTCAGAGGCATTCAAGTTGTTTACTTGGGCTCTTCCAGCTCTGTAGTGACCAGACCTCACACGCAGGTGTACTGGCAAGGGTAGGTATATGACCTTGATGGAGGTAGCTGTCTTCAGGCAAGGGCAACTGCCAAGCGGGCTGTCAGAAGAAAGCTGTGTCTGGCGAGACTCCCAGAGCTAGGGGGAAGTCTTTCAACCTCAACTCTTCACACACATGATTTATTATCAGCCTCTTTCTCTGCTCCAATGTCAACTCCACAAGGGCATATGTCTTGCTTTTTTCTAGACACCTTTAAAAAAAAAAAAAACTCTTCTTCTGGAAAGCATTTAATGTTTGTGAATTTAATGAATTAATGGTAATACTTAATTAAGCTACAGAACATACCCCCAAACTAAAAGTTTCTAATGGATGAGTCAAGTTACAATACAAGGTATTTTTAAATAATTTGAAATGGAATGGGTACAGAACTTATAAGTATGTTTCTATAAATTTTGGTTAAACTGAAGAGTGACTTAATTCTGTCCCCAAGCATAATTTCAATGACCATTATTATGGGCTAAATTGTGTCTGTCCCTGTGATGGCTATCCCCAGTTGTCACCTTGATTATATCTGGAAATGGAGAGTACACCTGTGATCCAGATTTTTGAGGCTGGAGGATACAGGCTTTTTGATCAGGATCTTGAGGCATAGTGGTCATAAGAAGCTTAGACCCAAGCAAGATGGTACATGCTCTTAATCCCAGCAGACAGAGGGAAGCAGATCTCTGAGTTGAAGGCCAGCTTGGGACACAGCAAGTTCCAAGTAAAGAACATCTTAGGTCCAGGCATGGTGGTGCACACCTTTAATTTGGGCCATACCTTCTGCCGGGGTCCTACATAAAGACAATGAAAGAAGGAAGGCTTACGTCTTCACCTACTTGCACTTACTTGCCAGCACATCTGTTGGAACCTACATCTTCAGGATTCCAGCTTATACAGAAGGTCAGCTGAAACACCCAGCCTCGTAGGATTGAGCAACTACTAGATTCTTGAACTTCCCATTCACAGCTGTCCATTGTTGGGTAAGTTGGACTGCAGACTATAAGTCATTCCAATAAATTTCCTTAATATATAGTTCTGTGACTCCAGAGAACCCTGACTAATACAATCCCCACCCTCTGTTCATGTTCAAGTCCTCTGCAACTCCAAGTGCAATTATTGGAGGTAAGATGATGAAGGTAGCCATCAATAAACCAGGAAGAGTCCTTGAAAAGAGCAACCAGGAGTGCTGATACCTTGATGCTTTCAGCATCAGAGCTATGGAAGAATAAATGGCTTTGGTTTCCTCCAGTGTGGCTTACTTGCTCTAGCATTCCTAGAAAATTACATATCTATAATACCTAAAAAGGGTATGTAGCAAAAGCACAGTATACCAATTAAATATAAACTCGGGCACTATCTCTGTTGCGGCTATTGTTGCTGTGTCAAAACATCATAACCAACATAAGGAGGAAAGGGGTTTCTGTTTGCCTGTTTGTTGGCTTGTACTTTTGCATCACTGTTCACAGTAAGGAAGTTGGGACCAGAAACTCAAACAGGGCTGAGACTTAGAGATAGAAGCTAATTCAGAGGCCATAAAGGGGTGCTGCTTGCTGGCTTGCTCATCATAGCTTGCTCATCCTGCTTTCTTATAGAATCCAGGACAAATAGCCCAGGGGTGGCCCCACCCACAAGTCTAGGCTCTCCCCAATCAGTCTGTAATGAAGAAAATGCCCTACAGACTTGCCTACAGCCATCTGGAGGCCTTTTTTTTTCCAATTGAGGTTCCCATCTCTCAGATGACTCTTAATAGTTTGTGTCACACTGACATAAAACTAGTAGGCACAGACACCATTTATAAATGATCGATTTAAGTCTGTATTTTAAACAATATTTTTGATAACTTGGCTGGTAAAAGAGCTGACTGAATCACTGCCTGCCTCTGTCATAAAGCTAAGCAGGCAGACATCCACCCTTGCTATCTTATTGTTCTCTGTCTGGGTCTTTTCTCAAGGTACGTATCTATTTAGTAGGCAGTCATTCAGTCGAAACAAGTATAATTTGTAAATCTACTTCCTGGGCTCTGTTTTTCATTGCAGAAGTCTGAATGTAAACAAAAGAGTAGCCTGTTCCTGCTACCTTCTGTCTTGTGGGACTCTGCTCCCCATCTCTGGAAAACCCACACACTCTTTAGGACAGAAAACAGCCTGACATACAAGGTCAAGGCAGGGTGTTGATCATTCCACATATCCAATAAACTTCATTTCCTTCTTTCATTACTGAGCAAAAATAAATCATAGTTGCAATGCTTCCTCTTCAGACCCCAGTTGATTATCTATAACCAACCTTTGGGTGCATGTGCACTCGCCTTGGAATCCATTGTCCTTCAATAAACAAAGAGAGCAGCTGTTTCTTGAATTACTCCTGAGACAAAAGCCATCTCTGCCCTTGCTTCCATTATGCGTAGAATTATCCAGGCCACAGGTGACCAATCACTCTGAAATACTTTTTGAACACTAAATGTCAGCCCTCAGATTCCTTATTCATGGATATTCTCTGCCCTGGGGTTGTACCACCCTGAATTGCCCTGATGGCCTGCCCATCTCTGGTAGAACCAACATCTCTCAATATTCCACCAGGAAACCCATTACCTGGTATTTAAATTTCTGGTTTCAACCCAAAGCATCTAGTTATATAATTTAGAAGCAAGGTAGTTGCTATTGTAATCTATCAAAGCTAAGGTCTTTGTAAAGGGTTTGGAAGCCGCTTCTAAATGTTTCTGAATGGATGATACTCAAGGATTTGTGCTTTTGTCTTTGTTAGGACATAGGAGAGCTGTGAGGAGGGTGACTTTGAACTCCTTCTAACCGTCTTGCTTGTTCCTCTTGTTCTGTGGTTCGAGCATGCAACCTGGAGGCGACCATGTTTGTTCTATTTTAATCACACAACATTGATTCCCCTTGCCTTAAAGGTGTTTAATTGTTAAAAATCATCTGTAAATACTTAGTTCTGACCCATTTGTGATTCTTCAGATTGTCCTCTGGCCAAAATGTGGAAGGGCCACCTAATTTTTAATTATTTTTCCCTTAAGCATACATTCAACTAGCAAAATGAGGTTGGCTAGCTTTTAGTTCACCATCTTTAAAACACAAAGAATAAGCTGGGGTTGGGGATGCACGCCTTTAATCCCCCATTCCAGAGGCAGAGGCAGGAGGATCTTAGTGAATTCAAGATCAGCATGGTGGTCTACAACTCCTCACCAAGGCTGACGTAAGCAACCCTAATCTAATGTCTCAAACCACAGAAGGTGGAGGGAAGAGGAGAGAGAAGAGGAGGAAGAAGAGGAGGAGGAGGAGAAGGAGGAGGAGGAGGAGGAAAAGGAGGAGGAGGGAAAGGAAGAGTAGAAAGAGAAGGCTAAAATGCCATAAGTTCTTTCAGTAGATATATTGTTCTATAACTTAACTATGTGTGAACCTACTGCATTCTCTATTCCATAACTGTCGACTTCAATTGGCAGAAAGCAGAAGTTTGGGCTACATTCTCATCAACCTGATCCTTCCCCTTAGAACAAGCAGAAATTCTTCTGCATATGTTGTCCTGTGCAGTTGTACTGTGATAATTCCTTAATAGAGTAAACTTGTTGGAAAAGTCCTTTATTGAAAATCTGAGGGATGCCACGAAGCTCATGAGAAGCATTCTAAACACTACATTTCTCTTACTCTGATTCAAAGGATCCATAAGCTTGAGGTTCAGCTCTTCAGAAAACTGGATGCATCTGTCTGTATACAGCTGAAATCCATCATGTTGACCACAATTCAAACCACCTTAGCTCTGCGCTGGGAGCCTGCATAGGTTTCAGAGAAGGAATTCCTAGAACCACAGCTCCCTGTTGCTATCCTCAGACTGCCTGTCCTCCCAGGATTTGTCCAGAGCAATCTAGCCTTTGAGCTGGAGAGCAGAAGGTGGGTATTCAGCTTGGAGGTGGGGGGGCGGGGGGGAGGAAGGGATCTGGTCCCATATGGCTGAGCCAGAGAGAATCGTCTCATTGCTTGCTCCCAAAAGCAGCACACTGCCAACTCCAGCATTAAAGCCATCAAGTACAATGATGTTTCCAAAAGGGAAAGAGGCAAACACTGTACCAAGAAAGTCTCTCTGCTTTTAAACTTCTGACCTTATTAAGTATTACAGAGAACAAAAACTGTCGACAGTTTTAAACATGTTGAACACAATGAGCCAAAATTAACTCTCAGCACCAGGGCTTGGCCGACGAACTCAAATGATTTTTTCCGATTACTTTCTTGCCACAGCCAAGAAGAATAACAAGTGGTAATGGAGGAGACATAAAAGAGATTCAGTATGCTGGGCAGTGGTGGCGTACGCCTTTAATCCCAGCACTTGGGAGCAGAGGCAGGCAGATTTCTGAGTTCGAGGCCAGCCTGGTCTACAGAGTGAGTTCCAGGACAGCCATGGCTACACAGAGAAACCCTGTCTCGAAAATCAAAAAAAAAAAAAAAAAAAAAAAAGAAAAGAAAAGAAAAAAAACTCAAAACAATGGAGGTTTATATGAAGGCATTTTGCCCACAGTCATAGGCTATTGGCAAATAGGAAACTAAAAACAAATGAATTATATCACTCCTGTGTCAATAGTCTACTTTATCCTCTGCATACCAAAGGTAAGGAAGGCTGCCTATATGTATGAATATGCTCTCTTACATCTATCTATCCAACCTTCAGCTAGTATATAATTCCAGGTGGGAGGTTTTGTTGATGTTTTGTTTTTGCTATCCTATTAGAAGCTTTTAAAAAACAATATTTTCATTTCTTCTTCAGTTCAATTAACAAACTTTCAAACCCTAATGGCATCCAGTGAGAGGTACTCACATTAATTAGATAAACAAATTGATTCTAAACCTGAAAAGTACAGTCATAGCTGATTAAAATGACGGTTCCATGGGTGGTTCTGATGGTTAATGAGCACTAGGCAAAACAGATCCATCATTGCTAATTGAATTCCACACGAATTATGAAGTAGAAATTTGCAGTAACCTTTTTTTCCCTTCCAGTTCTGATTGCTCTATTTTTAAAGTTTTTCCCTACTTCACTTCAAATACAGTCTTTTTTGTCGTGCTTTTTTGCTCCCCCCCCCCCCTCTTTTCTGCAGGAAAACATAAAGAAAATATCAAACCGCCTGAGTATTTCCACCTGAGAAATTACAGCAATTTTGTTCCATCTCTAGCATTCAAATGATGTTCCTTCCTGTTTAAGTTGGATGCTTTTGCCTTGCAGGAACTGAATGTAATCCTCTGAGCTCTTCCGCTCACATTCTCCACCATGTGTGGTCAATTAAATCCCAGCAGTATAGAGTCATTTCCATTGAAACCACTCCACTTCCTGGGAAACTGGTGGGGCTTATATTGGGTTTCTAAACATGGCTGTAGTTTGCTAGGTACAAGTTCTATTCAGTAGTCTCAACACAGGACGTGTTGGAGGTAGACAGCACCCTGTCTCTACTTCATTTGGTGGTGAACTGCTCTTTTAAGAAGCCACACTGCTTTCATTAAAGATCCCAGTTACTCCTACTCATCATTGATTGTCTTTATCTTCTGCAAATGCTTTCATGCAAATGTGCACCTGGGTTTTAAAATTAACGAAACATCCAGGAAAGCCTATGTAAAATGGTCTCTATCAAAATAACACTGAAACACAAAGCAGGCACTCTAGAGATAATCATGAGAAAAAAAAACAGTTGAGTGATGGAAAGCTATTCTGTATTTATTATAATGGGAATTTATATTGTTGCTAAAAGTAATTTTTAACTCTAAAGCAATTTTTATATATAGTAAGATAATCTGATACTTTGTGGTTGTTCTTAGAAAGTGTCCCTTATCACCTGAGTTTTGACAAAGAAGGCAGAAATACCCGCTGGGGTGAGGCAGAGACACCATCTTCAACAAATGGTCAAACTGGTTGGCTGCACGTAGAAGAACACAAATAGATCCATATTTATCATCCTATGCAAAACACAACTCCAAATAGATTAAAAATGTCAACATAAGGCCAGATACCCCAAATCTGATAGAAGATTAAGTGGGGAATAGTCTTGAAGTCATTGGGACAGGAAAAGAGTTTTAGGCACTAAGGTCAACAATTAATAAATGGGACCTCATAAAACTAAAAAGTTCCTACATGGCAAAAGACAAAGTAGCAGGCTACAGAATAGAAAACAATTTTTGCCAATTACATATCTGATAGAGAGCTAATTTCTAAAATATATAAAGGACAAAAAAAACCCTAGATATTGAAAAAACAGCCCAATTAAAAAATGGGAACCATGGCTAAACAGAGAATTCTCAAAAAAGGAAGTACAAGTGGCTGAGAAACATTTAAAATATTCAACCTCCTTAGTCATTAGGAAAATGCAAATCAAAACTGCTTTGAGATTTCATCTTACACCTGTCAGCATGACTAAGATCAATAAAACAAATTACAATTCATCCTGGCGAGGATGTGGGGTTGGTAAGGGAGCACTCATCCATTGCTGGTGGGAGTGTGAACTTGTACACCCACTATGAAAATCAGTGTGGTGGTCCCTCAGAAAGCTGGAAATAACTTACCACAAGATCCAGTTATACCTCTCTGGGCCACATACCCAAAAGACTCTACAGGTGTCCTGCTACAGAGACACCTGCTCATCTGTGTTCAGTTGACCTACTCAAAAGAGCAAAAAATTGAAGCAGCCTAGATGTCCGTCAACTGATGAATGGATAAGGAAAGCGTGGTCCATTTATACAATGGAATATAAAGAAAAATCACAGGCTAACAGATGGAGCTAGAGAGAAATTCATCCTGAGTGATGTAACCCACACCCAAAAGGACAAATAAGGAATATATATTCTCATATATGTGGATGTTAGCTTTTAAGCCCTTAATAGTCATGCTAAATCCATATAACCACAGAGATTAAATATAGATGAAGGGAATAAAAAGAAGAAAAAAGTATGTTATGGAGTGACAAGGACAGGGGGACTGGGACATGAGGACAAGTGGAGAGGGAATGACAGAGGAAGGTACAGGAGGGAATATGGGGAGGGACAGATAGCACTAAATGTCATTTAAGAGGTCCTATGGAAACCTCCTACAGAAGCAGCTCCTTAAAATATATGCAAATATGAAAGAAATCTAAGTGGAAATAACAGGCAAGATAAAGCTCACCCATCAAGTGAAACCTCTAGAGCCACGAATGAGTTACATCTAAGTTAGTTGTTGGCCAAACGGACCCCAAGGGAACAGAACTGATGGAATGAGTGTGCGTGCGTCTGCATGCATGCAAGTATGCATATGTCTGTGTGTTTAAAAGGGATTTTATTAGAGTGGCTTACAGACTGTGTTCTAGTGAGTCCAATAATGGCTATCTACCAATGGGAAAATCTGTTCAGGCGATAAGGCTGAATATCTTGGCTGGTCTTCAGTACATACTGGAATTTTGAAGAAGCAGGCTCTAGTGCCAGTAAAGGAATGGATTTGCCAGTGAGAGTGAGGGAAAGCAAAGAGCTTGCTTCATCCATATCCTTTTCACAGGCCACCATGAGAAGATGTGGCACAGATATAGATGGCTGTTCCCATCTCAAAGGATTCCATTTCAAATAATTTTAATTAAGAACCCTCACAGGTGTACCTAGCCACTTGGATTTTAGTTCATTATAGATTGAGGCATGTTGACAACCAAGAATAGCCATCATGAGTCCATCCCTCCTAATACTATTATTCTTTGCTTAGCTTGTTGACTTAAGGGCATCAGAAACCCAAAGTAGCCAAGGGGAAGTCTGAGCTTCCAGTACAATGGGATGTTTGTTGTATCTCTTGGCAGGAGCTCTCCCTGTTCTGGATCCAGAACTTCTGGGCCAGCAGAACTTAAGGTCATGGGAACAGGAAGCAAAATGACACCAAGGCTATTGGTTGCTCTCCACAGACTGAGGGTAAGGCCCTGTTGAGAGGGAAAAGTGAAGACCACGAGCTCCCATCTCTAGCCAAGAAGAAACTAACTCCAAGTAACTACCACTTGCAAAGGAAAACTTAGTTTTCTCTAATGGAGTCTCACTGGGTATATAAACCACACTTGAGTGCAGACCCCGTGCCCAGCAGTAGAAGGCCAACACAAAGCAAACTCAATGGTAATTTGGGACATTTTTTTAATCTGCCTTATATTGCTTTTGGGGGGGGTTGCTTGTTTGCTTTTGTTTATGTTCTTGCTTATTGTTCTTTTGCTTATATATGATGATTTCTGATTTTTTTTAATTGTTCTGATTTGTGTTTTTATGGGTTGGGGATGCATTTAAATGTGCCTGATATAAGCTTACTGTTGAGTTAGAGAAGGAAGAAATACTTCAACTATGTGTCCACTCATTATGAAAATATTAATATATGGCAAATGTTGATGAAGTATAAATCAGATTACAGGGGACATTGTTTCCTAAATTAAAAATACAAACTAAGAGTCCTATGGAGATGGCTCAGTCAGTTAAAGTCCCTGCCATACAAGCATGAGGACTTAGCACCCATCAAAAAAAAAAAAAAAAAAAGCCAGATATACACTCTATACCTGTAAACCCATCTCTGGAAAGACCTGGAAATAGGATGGTCTCAGAGCTCTTGCTGGCTAACCATGTTCAATGAGAGCCATTGTCTCAGAACTAAGGTGGACTGTTATGGAAGGAGACCCCAATGTCAATCTCTGGCTTCAATATCCACATATATATGCATATATGGGCACAAACCACACATGCACTTGCACACACACACACACACACACACACACACACAAAATATGAACTGTGTATTCTAGACTTTGAGTCTTGTGCGTATGTATATTTATGTTTATGTACATTTAACTTCTTTCTATGTCTTGTTTGGTTGGGATTTTTGTTCGTTTCTTTGTTTATTTGGTTTGGTTATGTGAAATATCTCACTATACACTTCAAACCGAGTTTGAACTTTATGGAAGTTCTTCTGACCAAATGTGGTATTGTAAGCATGCACCAATTTGCCTGACTTGTTTATTATTTTTTTAGTCTTTGTAAGAAGCACTGCTGCCACAAGCGAACTGCTGGAATACAACCCATGTGCGGCTTGCCAACGCTTCCCAGAGGACCATAGTTTCCTACAAATTTATGTTTCTATTAGAATCACAAAATCCCCAGAAACCTTCACCCTAAAGAGTTTTAAGGAGGTCTACTGTACTTGGTTTAAATGACAAGATACCAAGGAAGAATAAAGGGCAAGTAGGAGACAACATTATCTTTTTATACAATTCAAAAAGGGGGCGGGGTCAGGGTATAGGGTGAACACCTTTAATCCCAGTACTAGAGAGGCAGAGACATGCCAACCCCTTTGAGTTTGAGATCATCCTAGTCTACATAATAAGTTTTAGGACAGCCAGGGCCACATAAAGAGACCTTGTCTTTAAATAAATAAATAAATACATACATACATACATACATACATACATACATACATAAATAAATGCCAAATAGCTTATTTGGCACCACCATTCCTAGTCCTTATATTTAAAACTATTCTAATAAAATGAAATCAAATCAAAACTTAAACAATGGCTGTCTAATTGAGCTTAAGACCTGCTCAATGGAAGGCAATTTCTACCTGATAATGTAAAGCTAGCCAACTATCCACAGCCAGTAAGCTCATGGACCTGAAAGGAGACCCTACTATAGCTTTCCTAAGCCAGAACCATGTCTAACTTCATTCTAGATACTCATCTTTACACCCACAGGTAAGCATAGCTCTCACACCCTATCAAAGAAGTTTCTTTTTGTAGCAGAGAGAGACCATTCGAGAAACCCACAGGTCAAAATGTAGAGAACCACTGACCATGCATCCTACACACTGATGCATCTTCCATACAAGCCCTATGCCTAAGCCTCAAAGAACTGCAGAGAAACTGAGGTGGAAAAACTGTAACAGCCACAGGACCCAGTGCATCTGCTGTGAGAGAGTGTCTTCTATATATGACCATGAAGTCTTACAATGTGGTCGCCTAAACAAGACCTGCACAATGACAACATCAGTTGATACGCCAACACAGATGGAAATATCACAATGTCCCACCCCTAGATGAGAGACTACAGGCAAATAGTAAATGCAGAGAAAGGGAGAATCAGTCTTCTCTCAGGTCAAGCTCCCTCATAGGTTACTAAATCCTAGTGGTCCATCCCTAAACATTAAATGTCATCAGGCTATATCTTTACATGTTTGTATGTGTGAAACAATAATTGAGGAAGAGGTTAAATATCTGAAAGGGAATGGTAGAGACACAGGAAAAGTTGTAGGACATCAGGAGAGATGTCCACAATACTCGTGGATAAAATTCTTTTTAAATTTTTAATTAAAAAGGAGAATGTGTATCAGTGGCATTCTTGCAATTGTAGCATGTCTCTTGGTATAAAGATATCAAACTAGAGAGAGAACTGTAGGCCTTAGAATCGGTGGAAGGTTATGTAATGAGTCTACCCTCTTCTGGAGAAGAATGTCATGCAGGAGGGTAAAACCATGCCTGCTGGGCATTCTCTATCCCGC
>JADRCD010211548.1:0-15703 GCA_019843815.1 Montemys delectorum | reverse complement strand
CTCGGCACCTGGGCATCTCGCACGCGGGGCTGCGGAAGGCCAGGTGAAGTGGAGCAGAAGGGATATTGGAGAGGGCCGGGTTCATACACTCTAGGAAGAAGAAGGCGCTGGAGAGAGCCAGCCGCTTGACACCGGGGAGGCTGGCGGTTGGG
The DNA here is from genome assembly GCA_019843815.1 of Montemys delectorum. Taxonomy (NCBI): domain Eukaryota; kingdom Metazoa; phylum Chordata; class Mammalia; order Rodentia; family Muridae; genus Montemys; species Montemys delectorum. The sequence goes on along the minus strand of JADRCD010211548.1, from coordinate 15,551 downwards.
CCGGCAGCTCGCCACCCCTGAGCGACCTGTCCATGGTGTTGAAGGAGCTCCGAGCGCTCCGGGTGCGCCCTCCTCTGTGCGGTCCGCCCCTAACGCCCGTCAGCTGCCGCCCAGTCTCTGCAAACCCCGGGCCCTGAGTAGTCGCGTAACGCCGCCCGAGTGTCCCCGTTGTCCAAAAGCGGGGCTGTCTGAATGGCGAGGCCAGAGGCAGGCCATCCGGGAGCACGCGGGCAAAGGCTGGTAGAGACCGTGCGTCTGCGGGCAGCTCGCTTCTGAGAGCCCCCGTGGGGTCGGCAAGAGTCAAGGACCTGCTGGTGATCAGAGAACTCAGGCTTTGAAAAGACCCGACGCGGAAGAGAACAGTTTTGGGCACGCAACCCCGGCTTTCGGCTGCAGACCGAAAAGGGGAGGAGAGTCCCAGAGAAAGAGATCCAGGCTGCACTCCGGGCAACCGGCCGCGAGCGCGATCCGTCCTTCGGTGAAGTGTCGCGTCCTCAGACCCCCCCCCCCGCGCCCCCCTAACGTTCCCAGGAAGCCAGGACAGTCACTCCGGTCAGCAAGCTGCACAGAGAAACCCCAGCAAGCCCCGCCGTGGGCACTTGGTATTTAGTTTGCGATTGCTGGGCGGCGTGCAGAGGCGGACGGAGGCTTAGGACTGTTGCCCCCTGAACGGTGGGAAGTGGCCGTGTTGAGTTCGCCACCGCGACAGGAGGCTGCACCTGCCCGGAGGATGCTCAGGACCCTGCGGGAGCCTCTCCGGATCAGAACTTTTTAGGCTGCCCGCCTCTACTCCCGCAGTCCCCCGGCCGCATACCCGCAGGTGGGGGCCGAGGGGGGCGCCGCGGCGCAGATCCCCTCCCGTCCCCACCCCTAGCTCGGCCGCCCGCCGCTTTGTTCCGGGCGCGCGGAGGGAAGGCGAGGCTGCGGCGGATCATGCCCATGGTGTAGCCGCCAAGCGGAGGCATGGCTGCCGGAAGGTTACTGCTCTATACGGGGCTTTCGCTAGCGCTCTGCGCCCTCGGCATGTTGGCTGTGGCCATCTGCTCCGACCACTGGTACGAGACGGACGCCAGGAAGCACAGGGACAGGTGCAAGGCCTTCAACACCCGCCGGGTCGACCCCGGCTTCATTTACAACAACAACAACAACTTGCCTCTGCGCGCCAGCCGCTCGCGCCTGGACCGCTGGGAGGGCAAACTCCTCCGGGCCCGGAATCGCCGGCAGCTGTTCGCCATGAGCCCCGCGGACGAGTGCAGCCGGCAGTACAACTCCACCAACATGGGCCTCTGGAGGAAGTGCCACCGGCAGGGCTTCGACCCGGAGATCGCCGCCCTCATACGGAAAGGTAAGCTCGAGGCGCGAGGCGTGGCGCTGCAGAGAGCCTGGCGCCTCTAGGTAGGCCCGGCAGCCCCTTGCTTCTCCTGGTGGCCACAGGCTATGTCATCTCCTGGTTTCTGAGTGGTCCAGTTAGCCAGGCCTGGCTGAGCCTTGGCGTGGGCAGAACTTCCCTCTCCATAGCTGTAACAGATTGTGATAAAGGCTCCACTCTTTTGGCTCACCTGCTTTCTTGCTCTTATGGCTTCAGATTCGTATGCATTCGCCTGGGCCAGGGGTTTTGGTTTTTAAATCCAGGATAATGCTTCATCAGCCTCTGGGAAAGAAGGGAATCTCCAGTGTTGTGTTTCTAGAGGAAACCCTAGATGTGTCAGGGGTAACTGGCTCCAAATTTTAATCTCTGTTTTTAGATGTTGAACCGATTTGATTAAAGGAAACTGGGGATGGGAGGATGTCTCCTGCAAGAGACACTATGCACACCAGAAACATTTAGTTAGCAAGGCACTGTAGAAGTCATGGTGTAGCTATTGGTCATATAAACACCAATACATTACAGCCTCTGCCTTATAGGAGGCCAAAGCAGGTATCCAGCAGCATTCCATTACAGTCCTTCATTTCTTCTTCTGGAGCAGTGAGCATCAGCAGTCTAATAAGCACAAAAAAGTAACACAAAAGTGGGTATATCAGAAGGAAAGAAATTATCATTTTCAGATCTATATAAAACACTCAAGGCGTGCAAAACAGAAAACAAACAAATATTTGCTAATAACTCTTGATATTTGAATATGATCACATGCGTTGAAAAGTCTGCTTATGTGATGCAATTTGTAAATCCTATATGGTTTATATGTCTGAAACCAACCTGTCTCGTCAGCCTACTGAAGTACTGTTTGATGTGATGTGCTTTAATGTCTTCTGAGGAGGAGCTGCGCTTCTATGAGGGCTGCACTCTGGGAAGATGTGTAGATTTTAGGCCTTGCTTCTCTCCTCAAGTGTCACTCTCTTCGACTAGTGAGTGGTTGACAGCTGTGCTAATATTTGCAAATAGGCTTTGAAGCCAAGACATAAAGTGACTCTTAATGTCTCATATCGCCATGAAGTTTACTGATGTTTTAAAATGATATCTGAGAGAACCGATGTACTTTGATTTATAAAAGTGTTGAGGTTGTTCAGAAGAAATTGTTAATTTGAAAACCCAAGCGCACACAGCAGCAGCAACAACCAGCTATGTAAGAGTGGTTAGTGGGTATAGTTCAGGAGGCCATTTCACAGTTAGGAGCAGAGGAAGAGCCATGCGAAAGAGAGTGAGTGTTCATCTTGGCATTTGTTGCATAGCTTCTTGGGAATGGCCAGGGATGCCAGTTTTAAGCATGGGCATGTTGGTGCTGAGGGGCATCCCACCTCCTTCTGGATGAGGCTTTTATTAGTGTGGCTCAACCTAGGTGGAACTCTGCAACTTTGTAGGAATGTATAGCTTTTGCAGCTTGACTGAGAAGCAGGCAAACAAGAGGAAACAGAATTATTTTTTTTCACAAGGGGGACTTTGTAAACGTTTTCAGATTGATGGTTTTATTTTATCTGTTTTCTGCTTTCTTTAAAACGGAAATGATAGCTAGCTAGCTGAACCATTGTGGAGAACTGCTAATAATGACTGGTGAGCTCTGACAAGATTTGTTGAGGGACATTCTTAAATTTCCTTCCTTGAATCTTTTAGAACAAGATAGGTTTTCTATGTCTGGTATTGGTTTACCCTGATTAGAGAAAGAGGGGAATGGGATTTGTAGCTTCTGGTGTCTCCATTCAGGCCTCTGATTCCATCTTGTCTGCTTGGCAGTCTGACTAGAGAGGTTGACTTGGTCTGTGCAGCAGAGGGACTGGTTACCATAGTGACATGATCTTCCGGTGAAGCTGGAAACATAGTGACAGGAGAAGGGATAGGGAAGAATGAACAACATTTTGACTTTATATCGACTGATTTTTAATTGCAGCAACAGAAAATGGACATGCACAGCAGGGGGATTGAATACACTGATACCCAGAGTTGGCAGGGCATTGTATTTCACTTGAACTAATGGAAATGCTGTTCCCCATCACCTCAAATACAGCAATCACTGTCAGCTGCAAGCACTTGCTCACCATGGCTGTTTCTGTCCTTTTGGCATTCTTGTTAGGCATTATTGAGATAGATGGCATGCTGGGTTTACAAATCCCAAAAGACCTAAGGTCACCATCTTCATTTTTTAACCTCATAACACCATCTTTGAAAACCAGTTCTTCTCTTTCCCAGCAGCAGCAGACACATGTTGGAAACAAGCACATTTTATAGTAATAGACTTTGGAGGCAATTCCAATAACACACAGAAAGCAATTTCTAGAATTAATCAGCATTTTTTCCAGATGGGTGGATTTTATATGGAAGTTAAAATTGATACTTCTCAATCTAAATTTAGGAAATCTTAAGGAAAGACATTTATCTCATATTATTCATTAGGAGCCCCAAAGAGAACTTAGACCTTTATCTTTTTTTGGAATATCTTCTATTACAACCATGGGAGAGGTATTTTGGGCAAAGGAAAAGGGAATCTGAGAAAAAGTTGTTTAAAGTCTATTTAAATTTTTATGGAAAATGTGATTTGTATCTGAATGATCCTGTTGCTCTAAAGCAGTGGTTCTCAACCTCTGGGTCTTAGCCCCTCTTGGGGTCAAAAATCAGATATCCTGCATATCAGATGTTTACATTATGATTCATAACTCTAGTAAAGTCACAGTTATGAACTAGCAACAAAATAATTTTATGGTTGGGGGTCACCACAGCATGAGGAACTATATTAAAGGATCATAGCACTAGGAAGGGTGAGAAGCACTGCCCTAAAGCATTCTGTCACTTCTCAACTCAGTCCTTGTGTTGAAAGTGTTGCTTGGACTTTTGAAAGAAAACAAAACCACCAAGTGAATGAAACAGCTGAAGCCAACCTCTATCAGACATGAAGATGAAATATCTTGGATTCATGTTTTTCCCTGGAATCCATTCTTTTTGATGCCCCATGCTATGCTGTGCACACCAGTGTGTACTTCTGGCAATGACACTTGTTTCTTTATTGAGCTGAAAGCTCCTGGAAGGCAAACAAGACACACATTTGTAACGCTTATTCGCCAGAGGCCTAGCTTCTTGGGAAAGACCTCATAAAAATCAGGATTATTAATGTATCTATTCAGAGCCAATTATAGTTATGGAAATGTTTGTGTGGAAATATGAATAACAGATTAGTTGGGAAATTGTGACTTAAAAAAAACAACAAACTACTGTGACTATGAGTCCAGGTTAATGTTGTAACAGATGCTAAGTGAGACACTAAAAATGGAATTTTTTGTGCAAAAGCTTTGCCAAGGAATAAGGGAGACACCCAATTCCTTTTAGGTAACATACGCCTCTGAAAAGATACACATCATCCAAAGTCATTATTTTCCATGTTAGATAAGATTTTAATTATTCTTTTCTCGGAGGTCAGATTGAGTATGGGGTGTAGCAAGGATTGGTTACTCCAAATTCCCATATGAGTTTGTCAATACGAGTCTTAACTTATTGCCCTCTTGTTTCTAAACTTCATCCTGGTCTTTCAGAAAAGTCAGCACAGGGTGCTGGGGGTGGGGCAGATCAATAGCAAGACCAATTTCTGAAGCTCAAGGAATATCCAGGTGGCTCTAGGTAAGGCTTATTTCAAGGAACATTTTATTTCTTAAGCTTGTAGTGAAGTGCTACATTTATGGAGTTTGAAAGAAGCAGATACTTAGCTGATGTTTATTTTTTATTTTTATTTTATTTTATTTATTTTTATTTTGAGATGAGGTCTCACAGTGTAGTCTTGGCTGAAACTCACTAATGTAGACCAGGCTAGTTTCAAGCTTATAGACATCTGCCTGCCTTTGCCTTTGAAGTACTAGAAGTCACCATGCCCCCACCTTTAACTGATCAAGAACTTTTATTGTTTTAAAATTTGCTTTATAATAGACTTTAGTCCCAGGAGTTTTCATGGTCATGAAGTGGTTGTACTTTGAAAATTATTTTAATGGAACATTGTGCATATTTAAATTTTAATGTTGTAATCAGAAAATACTTAGCATAAACACTCGTATTATATGATGACTTGGCTCACAGTACTAGGAAGAGCAATCAGTGAGATCCTCAGAGTTCATGTAGATGGTTAGTGCCACAGAGAGTACATCCCAACTACTGAATGGCAGAGCAGCCACAGAAATAGATCCAGAACACTGAGGAGGTGATCGTAGCTCCTTTCCATGGAGGGTGAGATGGGCAGGGGGTGGGAGCTAGAGATGAATTCCCCATGAAAAGGAATCTGAATTGGGTTCTGAAGGAGTGTGGGTAAGGAAGGCTGTTCCAGACACAGGGGTTGGAATTGGCAGAGCTGTGGAGGTGTGAGACAGCAGTTGGCCTTGTGAGAGCTAATTTCTGAGTTGAGGGGAGGAACAGAGCAGGAGCCAGAAGGCATGCAAGGACCAAATCCAGGAGCTTGTTGATGAAATCTCCAGAGCTGCACTCCCATATGTACCTAGTTAAGCTTAAAAGGACCACAGGTAGGCGAAATTAAAACTTTCCATTTCCTCGGTTACATGGAAGTACAGCTACACAATGGCTACACGTGGTGGTTGTTTTGGGCTGTGCTGGCTATGGTGACGATCACTGTCATCAGAAAAAGTTCTGCTGGACAGCTCTGCATAGAGCACAGAGCATCTGAGAAGAACAAGCTGTGTTTCAGAAGAGGATAATTACATGGTCGTTTGGGTGCGAATGTCAGAGTATTATTTTACAGTTTAGGAAACTTTCTGCTCCTTGAAAATGTTGGATTTTAGTTCAGGGTCATATCTGCTACTTTGTTAATTTTTCTAGCATCAGTTTACAAAATTTGTATAGCTTCACTTCTGCCCCAATTTCACACACACACACACACACACAAAATCAATCTATGAAGCAGGAGTAGTGTATTCCTTCCTGTAGGCCCAACCCTTTGGAGGCTGAGGCAAGAGGACTGTAGTGAGTTTAAGGCCAACCTGGGCTACATAGTGAATTTGAAGCCAGCATGGGGTACAGAGTGAGGCTGTATCTAAAAAAGAAAAAAATTTTTTCAAAGTTTCCACTCAATAATAACAGCCGAACTTGACACCAGGCACTTGGCTTAAGGCTTCATATATACTTATTAATTTATTGTTTTTAATAACCCTATGTGGTTGATATTCTTATTTTTATTTTTATTTTTTTTGAGACTTTCATATGAGAGTACTATGTTTAAATAATTTCCACTCCCTCTCCTCACTCCTGTTGTGTGAAATATTAAAAAAAACAGTCCAGCCCGGCGTGGTGGTGCACACCTTTAATCCCAGCACTTGGGAGGCAGAGGCAGGCTGATTTCTGAGTTCCAGGCCAGTCTGGTCTACAGAGTGAGTTCCAGGACAGCCAAGGCTACACAGAGAAACTCTGTCTCGAAAAAACAAACAAACAAACAAACAAACAAAAAACAAAACAAAACAACAACAACAACAAAAAAACCAGTCCATGCTATGCCAGCAGTGCATCAGCGGACAGGCCAGCCTGTTCTCATCTCGTGGAGACTCTGATCCAGAGCTCTGAAATCTCTCCACCCAGCTCGCTAAGTTGGCAGGTCGTTGCTATGCCAGCCCCACCCTTCCAAATTCCCATGGCCTTTTGGGGTGCACTTCCTGAAAACCTATGCTTTGCCGCCATACCTTTCCCTCTGGAACCCACTTGAGTGGCCCTGTGAAGCACACAAATTTAGTTCAGAGTCAACAAGTAACTCAGTCACTGGGCACAACAACTAGCATCCTAATTTTGTAAGCTATACTAAATTTAACTCCTCCAGTGGCGAATCCTGGTGGGTCTGCCATCTAAACCAGGGCGGGGGCGAGGCTCTTGTTAGCTACACATGGTCCTCCAAGCTCTCCCGATTCAAAAGCAAGACACCTTTTTCTGCCTCTTATCTTCTTATCTCTGATCCAGGAGTCCTGCCTACTCCTCACTCAGTGATTGGTTCCTAGAAATCTTTATTCATTAGGGGAAGGTTCACAGGAAGTCACCTGAGTACTGTGATTCACTTCTCATCCTAGGCAGCCCCTCTTCCGAAGCAGAATTAGCATCAAAATGCAAACAGCACTAGGGCTATCCACAACTACATCAACCCACTCCTTCTTGGACTCATAACCTCTTCTTTAATTATTGCTGCACACACATACCCTAGTGAGTCCACCAGTGGTGTTCATATGTAAATGATCTTAGGACTAACCACTTGGGATTGGATAACACATTATGGGGAGGGATATCCCCGGAGAAAACTGATTCTCCCTTTCACAGTGGCTATTGGCTGCCTGTAGCTCTCTATCTGGGGGTGTTGCGCTCTAAAATTTCCCCCATTCATGTGGCATATTGACTGCTGTGGTTATCATGTGGGCCTTGTTTATGCAACCTAATTGTTGAGAGTTCATGAGTGTAGAAATTACTAATGTTATTTTTAATTCTCATTTTATAGTAGAGGGGACCAGGGCTCACAAAGTTATATCATTTGTTAAATTTCTTGGGTAGTGAATGAAGGATTTAAATTCTGGCTCTAGATTTGAGAACTTATTTACCTGCATTGTCTCCATGGATTCTGGGCAGGTGGAGAAAAAAATAGCACATTGACTCCTTAAATTGAGAGAAAGAAAGAAAGAAAGAAAGAAAGAAAGGAAGAAAGGCAGAAAGAAAGGAAGGCAGACCTCTAGGATATCTACTCTACATTAAGGAAATTAAGATGTCCCACACATCTTTCCATAGAACCTTTTACAGATCTTGTTGTGTTTTTTGCCTTCATTTTGTGCAGTGTCATAAATACTGAAGTTTTACAGGCACAAAAGACATGACCATGCAGCAGTCTTTTGTGGAGCCCATGGCCTAGACAGCAGGTACAATGCTGGACAAGTGGGTAGGGAGAGAAAAAACATACATATCAATACACAACGATAAGCAAATCAGTGTCTCACTTAGCAAAAAGTATTATGTGTCACAAAGGTGAAGTCTGTCCCTAGGAAGCACAAGGTAAGAAGGAGTTAGCATAACGGGAAACAGTTCTATTGATTTCAGTCTCATGGTCGGAGCAGACTTTGGATGCTCTGGGAAAAAGGGGAGGCAAACCTAATGTAGGTAGGAGATGGTCCCACACTCCTACAGGGTAGGGTCTAAGATACACATAGGCCTCTGCTCACTAGTTGATTAAAAAATTTAAACCTAAGATAGTTCTGTTTATAGTCAAACCCAGAGAGACACTCATGGTCTTTGGTGTTTGTATACCCAGGTCATAGGTCGACCACAGATGTCTTTCCAGAGGAGCCTTCCACCTTTTCTTCTTAATATTCATTCCCTCGTGTGGAGTGCTTGCCTGTGTGGAGGTTGGAGTATAACTCTGAAATCGCTTCTCTCTTGCCACCTGAACGTGGGTTTCAGGAACTGAACTCAGGTCAACAGGGTTGCGTAGGAAGTGCCTTTACTAGCTGAGCCACCTTTCTGGTCCTGGTTTTGAGACAGGACCCTCTCTGGGACATGGAGTTCACTGATGAGGCCAGGCTAGGCTAGCTGGCCACCGAGCCCCAGGGACCTTCCTGCTTCTGCTTCCCTAGTGCTGGAATTACAGGCACATGCTACTGTGTCTGGCTCTCTATGTGAGTGCTAGGCATAGAAGTCAGGCTTTTGTGTGTGTGTGAGTGTGTGTGTGTGTGTGTGTGTGTGTGTGTATGTGTGTGTGTGTGTGTGTGTGTAAAGCACTTGACTAATTGGGAGACCTTCCTAGCCCCCATATGGTTTGTCTGTGTGGCATAAATCATTGTGCTTATCTGTTGCACGTACGTCTATATGCAATAAGAGAACCTATTCTTAGTGACACTCTTCTGCCTGGGTAGATCCCAACCATAGGTAACCTGGAGAGGTGAAGATTAGGCAGGGTACTTTGTGATTTGGGTACAACCTTTGGGGGTTCATGGGTAGGGCAAAAGTGTATCTGAACCCCACTGTGTTCAGAAAAATTGCTAGATGTTTGGGATGGTATGTAGAAAAAGAGGTAGTTTGGGATGGGACAGGGGTGCTGTGGTCCTTGTCCCAAGGGAGCTCATCCTTTGGCTCAGTTTCCCAAGATGATTGTCACATGTGAGTGACTCAGGCTTCCCCTTTAGAGCTCATAGTAGCATCAACTGGGTCAGCAATCAGTTGGTCAGGGAATGCTGGGGTATACTCTCTTTATTGACTCAACAAAGTCAAGAGCCTTATTTCTGTCCTAGAAGGTCAGTTTACTTATTCTTTTACTGGTGGATCGGTAAAGATCGATCAGAAGATCTAGTCTGTATGTTTCACTTGAATTGTCAGTTAAAAATATTTCCCCCTTCTCTGCTATCAGTAGGCAGTCCCAGGCTTGCAGGCAGAATGTTGTACAGTCTGAGTTGGTGTGACCAATCTCTCTCTCTCTCTCTCCCTCTCTCCCCACCCCTCTCTTTCCCTCTCCTCTCCCTTTCTCTTCTCTCTCCTTCTCCTTCTCATATCTAGGTGGTAGACCTTAGAGTCACAAATAGTATAGATACAAATATTTCTGAGATTAACTGCTCCAAATAATATGCATAGAGAGGAAGAAGAACATGACCTGATAGATGCTTTGCAGATGAAATGAAGTAAAAAAAATATTGTTTTCCATTATTGGACTTCTGTTTTTCATAGTGCAAAAATTCTCTCTCCCCTGCCTCACTTTCTCCTTGAGTACAGGTGTGTTAATGTATACACAGGTATATATGTGTGTGTGTGTAAGTCAGTGGTCAACTTCAGGTCTCATTAGGAGCTGTACACTTTGTTGTTTGAGACAGGGTCCCTCATTGAGACCTGGGATTTTCAGATAGGCTAGGCTGGCTGGCCAGTGAGAGCCAAAGATGCATTTGTCTTGGCCTCCCCAGTGCTAGGATTATAAACACACCACTCTACTGAGGATTGAACTCATATCCTCATGCTTGTACACCAAGCACTTGAACAGCTGAGCCATCCATCTCCTCACTCCTGAGAGTGCTTGCATACTTAGGAGAGCATCTTTCCATTAGGTGTAAAAGAATGATTTTGGGTTCTAGAAACTCCAGTCCCTTCTACATTAGCATGATAAAAAAGCCGAATTTAGATAGAGAATAGATACATGGTTGAGAGTAGTAATAAAGAGAGGGATAGGAAAATGGGGGTGGGGAAGGAAAGCAGGAAATCAAAGCTGGGAGAGGCAGAGGCAGCATCTCTGAAGGGACTGGTTGAAGTGCTAACGTGTAGTAGGAAGAGGCAGGACACCCTGCTGCTATCTTCTTCCTATTAAAAAAAAAGCCTCTTTTTCTTTTACTTACATACCATTTTGTAGATCTGAGCTCACATTTTAGCCCCTCCTCCAAGTAGAGAGAGGTGCTAATAGATGTACAATCATGTCCACACCACTAAATTATACATTTAAAAATGGTTAAGATGGCATATTTTATGTCTTGTATATATTTTCTTCCATGTTATTTACCTTGCCTGTGATAACCAATTTAAAAGAGGGAAGACTTGTCTTGACTTAGGGTTTTGAGGTTTTTGATGCATAGCTCGTTGGCTCTGTTGTTTGGCAGTCTATGGTCTATGGTGAGGAAGTACATCATGGAGACAGTGCTCTCCACACAGTAGTCAGGAAGCAAAGACAAGAGAAAGAAAGGAGGGGGGAGGGAGAGGGGGAGGGGGGGGGGGGGGGGGGGGAGAGGGAGGGAGAGAGAGAGGGAGAGGGAGAGGGAATATTAAGGTCCTTTGAGGACATGTTCTTGATGACCCAGACTTTCTTCCAGTAGCCCCCAAGTCCTGAAGGTTCTACTATTTCTCTGTAGTGTCCTTAGCTGGGGATCAAGCTTCAACACATGGGCCTTTTGAGGGAACATTCAAGATCCGAGTGATAGCATCTCTCAACTGAAGTAAATAGAGAAAGAAATGTAAGTATTTAGTAAAGGACCTGTTTGGTTCACTTTAGTATAGAGAATACTTCATAGTAAAGGCTCTTTATCAGTCCAGCATATTTACTAAGCACCTACTATGGGCCAGGCAGCAGACTAAGCATATATTACAGATATTACACATATATGAAATGGTCAAAGTTTATATCCTTATAAAGTTTATGTTTAACCATTTTTGAACATTTAAATATTTTATTAAATAATATTAAATAATTTTTCTAAGTAAAAAAAAGATTTTTGGTGCATTACCCTCTTTCCCACCATGTCCTGGGAAATCAGTCTCAGTGCCGTCTACCTGCAAGGCAAGTGTTCTACTACTGAGTGATTCCATCAACTCTAAACATCAATATATAAAACAAGTGGAAGTAATGAATAAATTCCTTGGGTCATTTCAAAACCACTGAATGAGGAAAATTTCACTGTACTTGTTCAGAAAGGACTACTGAGCAGCAACCATACTAGGTACATTATCTGGGGTAGAGGCTCTTGAGTAAAATCCAATTCTTGCCTGTTCCTTTCTTTAAGAAGTGAGAGACGAGAAGAGGTAGGAGTGGATATATGAGCTTCATGATTGGCTCTGTGAGAGAGTTTAGGAACTGGGGCCCCAGGCATCTCAGTGCCATTTCAGAGCAGCCCGGCCAGGTTTAAAGAAAAGCAGGCATGGTATCCTAAGATGTTTAGAGAGGTGACATTTTAGTCTCACTTAAAAAATGATTAATTCTGACTGCAATATGTTTCCATCTTCAACGGTTCCCTTTGTACCTCAGACTCCCTGCCCTTCTAGGAGGCAGCCACAGCTAGTAGTTTTCATAAATGATATCAGAGATACTGTGTTCCAACAGTTAAAGGCACTAGCACTAACATATAAAAGCCAGACAGTGAATAGGTGATTCAAGGACAAAAAGTATTCATATTTTAGAAATTTGTGTGCTAAATGATGGTGTTTAAAGGACCCTCCCAGGAGTCACGAGGGATTGTCTGAAGGTGATGTCCAATTGAGTCAGGGTACAGGCATCAGCTGCCTTCACACAAGTTTGACAAGTTGGCTGCTCCTATGGGAAGCAGACTACAGTCTCTGAATTATTTCAATTGATTTTTTTCTGGCGTCAAAGTATTTTGCCAAGAAAAGGCAATTTACTTTATCTTAGGTCATCCTCTTGTGTTTCTGTCATTTCCTGCTTTTTAGAACGCCCCGCTCGTTCATGTTCAGGGCCTCGCTCTCAGACACTTTATTTGCTTTAGAGCATCTCATTCAGTTTTGTCCTGAGCTCTCTTTCAATTTATAATAGCAATTCTATTTAGGCAATTTGAACCCTTTTCCCCAAGGTGTTGGGTATTTCCCAGGCCTGGGTGGAGTAGGGTTGCTTTGCCTAAAAGAAGCTCTGGGCTGATGTGCTGGTGTGGATTAGGGTCTCAGTGCTGGAGAACAGGAGACTATGTTTTAAAGTTGAGGACACACACACATGTCTATGTACCCATGAGTACATGACATCAGCAGGAATACCCATGGTATTTCTACTTGTAATATCAAAATAAAAATATTGTAACAAAAATAAAAAACCTAATTGTCTACTAATAGGGAATTGATAATAAATTATAATATATCTATACAATGGAAACTAGCATAGTATATTTAAAATATATGTATCCACTTCTGGGCATAGACTCCAAAGACTCCAAATCAGCAGAGCACATAAATACTGGCACACCCATGTTCACTACAGTGCTGCCAGATTATGGAACCAGCCTCAGTGGCTACCAATAGATAAACCGATAAATGGATATATGCACAGTGGAGATTTATTTGGCCACCAAGAGAAGTGTTTCTATATCATCTTCTGGGAAAATGGATACAGCTGGAGTTCATCGTATGAAATGAACCAGGTCAGACGCGAAAAGACAAACTTCATAGGTTTTCTTTCAGTTTTGACTCTTAGAATTATTTTTTTTAAATTTATTTTTCTCTCATACAGTACATCTTGACCACAGTTTCCTCTCCTCGTCTCCTCCCAGTCTCCCATCTACCTCTCTTCTCCCTCAACACCACTCCTCTCCATTTCCCTTTAGAAAACAGCAGGCTTCCCAGGGATATGAACCAAAGATGGCATAACAACATATAATGAGACTAGGCCCAAACCCTCGCGTCAGGGCTGGATGAAGCAAGCCAGTAGGAGGAAAGGGTCCCAAGAGCAGGCAGAAGAGTCAGAGACTCCCACCTCCCACTGTTGGGAGTCCCACAAAATTGCCAAACTACACAACCACAGCGTATATGCAGAGGACCTGGTAAGGACCCATGCAGGCTCCAAGATGGCCACTTCAGCCTCTGTGAGCCCCCACGAGCCCTGCTTAGTTGATTCTGTGAGCTGTGTTCTCCTGGTGTCCTTGACTACTCTGGCTCCTACAGTCTTTCCCCTTTTCTGTGGGGCTCTCTGACTTTTGGAATTCGTTGTCAACACATATGATGTGTAAACTGAAGAAAGTTGATAGGAAAGAGGAGGGGGCTATAGAGAGGGAGCAGCAGGAGGTGAGTGTGGCCAACATACACAATACACCTGAAAGAAATTGTCTCTATGAAGCCCAACACCATGTTCAGTGAATGTCTACCCATAGAAATATTTCAAAAATGTCATCTCATATTTCTAAATGGCTAAACATGGATGTGGGTGGTGGAAAATGGTTTGGGGAGGAGGGTGGCATTTATAGGAAGCTCAAAGCCCATGAGAGGGGGCTGGGGACACAGCTCAGCTGTGTTGCTCTTGCCTAGCATGGGTAAAGCTCTGACGTCAAGCCTGCATACTGCATAACACAGCAAACACAATATTAGCTGTTTACAGAAGCACGTTGACTCTGCATGTGTAAAAATACGTATTGGGATAGTGAACACCAAACAAAGCGTAGCCTTAACCTTTTCGGAGAAATGGCTGGGGGAAGGGTGCCAGGAACTTTATATGTAGTTACGATATTTTGTTTATTAAAACAACAACAAAAGCCCAGAAAAGACCGAATGCAAGCACAGGGCTTCACGGAAGGCTGTTGTCATTCAGTCTATAGATTCTAGCCCCTTTCAAGTCAAATTCTTGGCAAGGTTTCCTTATGACGCTGCCTGTGAGTGACTACTTAATAAAACAAGTCATTGGTGATAGGCTGTATTGAGAGAAGAAGAGGATCAGGTCACTGGTAACAGTTTGCACTTAAATAGCCACAAAACAGGGCTGAGAAAGAAGTAATTTAAGTTGTATTCCTTTCATCTGTGGCTTAAGAATCGGGCTTTTTATGATTAATTGCTGAAATAGGCACTAATGTACAAGTCACTAGGCTCCGGTTCTATTTCCGGTTGCTAGGTAGAGAAAAAAAAAAAAGTCAAGGATTCTGAGGACTGAAAAGGAAAGCAGTCCCTTTAGCTCTCTTGAGCAACAGTGAGCTTTACATAGACAGGACACCTGTGTAACTAGACAGTATAACTGGCTATTGAGTGTGAAGACTAACCAGGGTCCCAGTACAAATTTCCCATAGGCTACTGTAACACCAAGGGAAGCATTCAGTGCAAACCAGTAAAGAAAAAGGTTAAGAACTGGTTTTAACGGAGTCAGAATGGTCCTTTTCTTCTTTAGAAGTTTTGTGTCACTTTTGAAACTGGGTAAAAAAAATATCAGTAAGATTTTAAATAGTTTTCTTATCGATGAACAAGACGTATATAATCCTTATTTTTAAAATAGGAGGGTAGCTTTAGCCAAGAATCTCCATTTTATGGTGACCTGTTCCTGCCCGTTCTATTTATACAAACTGTAGCTGGAACAGAAAAATCCCATCAGAATTTTAACAAGGTCTCCATTTTCACCTGAATGCTATAAAAAGCCAAAGCGGAGCCCTACCTTACCAAGAGATCATGGCAGTCCCTGGGGGGTTTAGGAGTGTGAAGTAGAATAACTCTGGTGCCTATATTTTGATAACACTGGGGCTGGAAGGGACACATGTCTAGAGGCAGCTAGGATTGGCCAGGCTGCTCTGAGCTACTGCATTCCCAGTGATCTGCAGGGGGAAAGGCACACTGTGCTTCTGGGTGAATGACCTTCCACTCTGGAGAGGGCTGACCTCTTGTGTATTCTGTCTGCGTCTCTCCCTTACTCCTCTCTCAGTGCTGTTAACATTAAGAGAGCAGTAGGGAA